>OY744517.1:76060934-76140934 GCA_963556195.1 Sepiola atlantica
CCTCGCGGAGTTAGGCACAAGGCCAGTTTTATCTTACTCCCACAAGTAAGATGTGACCCAAGATCGGGTCGAGCAAGTGGGGTTAAAAGCCAGCGCTCGAGAGGTGAGCACTCTGGCCATTTAAAAATTGCCTGGGCAGCCCCGTCGGCATTCCCCGGTAGGGGCGCCTCAGACAGTAAGCAATAAACTTACTCCTCCCCAAAGAGGGGAGGCGAAGCCTGGGAGGGTGGACCTCCTAGAACTGCACAGGACAGGCGTGCAGTATCCATCGGAACAGATACTACACTTTGATCTTAGCCAAAAGGCCAAGGAGGATTTTGTGTTGAAGTGAATTCAACTTTTTATTTACCTCCCCAGGAGGTTAGGCACAAGGCCAGGTTTATCTTACTCCCACAAGTAAGATGTGACCCAAGCTCGGGTCGGAAAGTGGGGTTTGAAAAGCCAGCGCCCGAGAAGGTGAGCACTCTGGCTATTAAAAATTGCCTGGGCAGCCCCGTCGGCATTCCCCGGTAGGGGCGCCTCAGGCAGTAAGCAATAAACTTACTCCTCCCCAAAGAGGGGAGGCAAAGCCTGGGAGGGTGAACCTCCTAGAACTGCACAGGACAGTACCTCAGACCGACGGAATCAAGGCCCGAAAGCCAAGACAATACCGGTCTACAGAGTGAACATCCATCGGAACAGATACTACACTCTGATCTTAGCCAAAAGGCCAAGGAGGATTTTGTATTATTTACTCCTCTCCAGGAGTTAGGCACAAGGCCAGTTTTATCCTACTCCCACAAGTAAGATATGACCCACGGTCGGGTTGGAAAGTGAGGGTTGAAAAGCCAGCGCTCGAGAGGTGAGCACTCTGACCATCAAAAATTGCCTGGGCAGCCCCGTCGGCATTCCCCGGTAGGGGCGCCTCAGGCAGTAAGCAATAAACTTACTCCTCTCCAAAGAGGGGAGGCGAAGCCTGGGAGGGTGGACCTCCTAGAACTGCACAGGACAGTACCTCAGACCGGCGTAATCAAGGCCCGAAAGCCAAGACAACACTGGTCTACAGAGTGAGCATCCATCAGAACAGATACTACACTCTGATCTTAGCCAAAAGGCCAAGGAGGATTTTGTGTTGAAGTGAATTCGCTTTTACATAATAGACGCACCACCTTTTTTATATATTCACTTATGCGATATCAGCCGCAAACTTAACTAATTTGCATATTGGTTTTGAAAAAAAAAAGGATATTTATTAATTAACTATTATTTGTTATTGTTTTGTTTATTTTTAAATTAAATGATTGGTTTTATTTTAATATAGCAAATAGTTCTGTTTTGTAATATTGTTTTATTTTCGTGACAATTATTTAGCATTTGCGTTCAAATGTTCCTTTTCTTTAGCGTGATTACTTTGGCCCGATTTGATTTTCAACAAGTTGCGATCTATTTCTAAATTGCAAGTGAAAAGGCAAATTGGTTTCTTTTTTTCTTTTCGTTTCTTTACGGTCACATTTAAAGGATGAATTAATTTGTATCGAACGATAAGAAAATGTTAATGTGTATCTATCTATATGAATACACGAGAAAGGTGTTGCGTCGTGTTTACAACAAAGTTATGAATGAAATGTTTATTATTTTTATGTTTTAAGTATTTCACATAGCGAACTTTGCGAAATGGTAGCGAGCCGGCAAATTCAGCTAGTAATTCAAAAAATAATTGTAGCAGATTTTTTTGTTTTTATTTTCATTCATTTTTTTATTTAAAATTTTTATTTTATTTTATTTTTGTGTTCTGCTTGTCGTAATATTGTCTTCTTAGGGCCAGCCTGTTCCTATTTACTTGCCTCCCCGCGAGGGCAAAGTTAGACACAAGGACGGGTTTTAATGTGGGGTAAAATCCGGCTCAACCAAAAAGAGGCACTCTGGATTGGAATAAAATCGGAACAAAAATTAAAATTGTCTCAGTCTAGAAGGACTTCTTTAACAACGGAGGACAGAAAAAAATTAATGCAGCATAAGAATAGATACTACACTTTGCTCATAGCCAAAAGTTAAAGCCTGTTATTATTTACAATTTTTGGATTCGTCCTCATTTTTGTTGTTTTTTTGGGGTTTTTTTATCACAACGATTCGGCCTTCTTCAGGTGCCTTGGGTTTGATTAAAAATTCTATGACAGCCCCTGAGTTTGAAACAAGCCACTTTGTAACAATATTTAACGTTAAATAAATAGTTTACGCAAAATATAGGTGAGCGAATGAAATGTGTGGGATGAGATTCGGTCGCATCTGGAATTCAAGGCGGGATTGTTTTGACAAGTTGTGATTAAAAAAAAATCTGGTAGGTACATTATCAGAATAAACATTTGTGTTCTGTTATTAAGAAAAGGAATGTGTACTTTTGAGCGGATCTGTTGGTTTATGAATAATTCAAAGTGGGATAGGTCCATTGCGTTTGATATTTCGAAGGTATTCGACAGGATATGGCATTCTGGTCTTCTACACAAACTTTAGGCTTATTGTATTAGTGGTGCGGTTCTTAACATTGTTCGGCCCTTTCTTTCTGATCTAAGCTTGTGAGTAACGCTGGATGGTGTCTTGTCATTTCACTTTTCCTATCAATCCTGGTATTCATCAGGGCTCTATTCTAGCCTCAACATTATTTCTTCTCTATATCAATGATCCTCCACGGAATATTATTCAGAAGATTAACATCTATGTCGATGATACCACTCTCTATTCTGGTGTTGCTTCTCGTCTATCTTCCTGGGATCAATTGAAATATGCAGCTTATAGCAGTTGCATGACATCTATTTTGTTTATATGTACGTGCAATATCTTGCGTTATGTTGAGTTGTGATTAGGCTCGGTACATGCGCAGTAAGCGTGAGGGCACCACTACGCAGACGCAACAAATCAATGCGCGCTAAGAATGTTGGCGCGAAAGATGATTCAGTTCTAGAATCGATTTCATCACGTTCAGGCATACTATACTGTTATAACCTTTTACCAGAAGCGATTATGCGAGATGGAACTCAAGTATGCCACAATCAACAAAAGCCAGCCTACCAAGCAACTTTGTTAATATTCCAGTGTTCCCGTTTGAAAAAAGTTGATTTATATTTTAGTGGAGATATTGGTATTTTCCCTGGAAGATGATGACCCCTTTCTTATTCAATATTCAATTCCAGTCAGATGCGCCCAGACACGGCCACCCCTACAAAGTGACCCTCTTCATCCTTACGTTCTTCCAGACCAATCATCACACAACTAAAAGCTGATCTATAAGTTGACCTGGGTACGATTGTAAATTGGGGTACGTTTTGGCTCGTTTGGTGTAATCCTGTTAAGACTCAGCTCGTGTCTTTTAATCGTAGGCGTGTCCCTTTTCTTCATGAGATTCTAGATCGATTGCTTTTTTTCTGAGATATATTGGAGTAGTCTGTTCACTTTTTCTGTTTCTTTATTCCTCAATGATGGGAGTTTTGTTTTGTTCTGGTTCATGATCTCTTTGATGTGTTTAACTTCTGCTGCTTCTTTCTCAATGAGTTCTGTAAAAGTTTTGTGTCAATCTTTTTCCTACGGGTTTTCGCTGGGGGGTGTTTTCTGAGTTCTGCTCATTTACATTTCGTTTGATTTTCATTAGTTCAAGCTCCAACAACCATCTTCTTTTGATGATGTGTCTTGCTTGATCGGCAATTTGTTGTTTTGTTTCATGGTAGTCAGTAGACATTCCCCATAGATTCTTCGTGCGTTTCAGAAAGCCTCTTTGTTTGGGATTGCTTTCATAGCAGCACTCCATTATCAGTCCATTCTCTTGTGTTGTCACTTTCTTCTTCTGGTTCGTTGGTTTGCTGGATTGATCATTTCTTCTTACCTGAATTTGTTCAGTTTTATTGTCGTACGTAACATTACAATGTTACTTGCCTGAGTTTTTGGACGGTAATCTCCTGGTTCATGAAATAAGAGAGGCTACTTACCTGTTTTTGATCCGCAATATTCTCTTTCCTGAAATTAGAGGGGCCAACATTCCCATGATGCCGACCGGATACCCCTGTGTTTGCTAACGAGAGAGAGAGAGAGAGAGAGAGAGAGAGAGAGAGAGAGAGAGAGAGAGAGATGGGTGGCGCTACCGATCATGACACTCATATCTTTCTTCCTAGTCCCATGGTTTTCAATTTAATTTCATTTCATTTTTGGTATATGTGGCAATGCCAGGCCCAGGCTTTATTTATCTTGGATCCTGTCATAGAGTTTTATATTTCATTTTAGTGAAATATAATATGCGCAATTACATGTACATAGAAAAGTGACAATCGCAACAAAACGAGACACAGCTACAAAATGAGAGCAGGTAAAACATATTTTAAATAAATAAATAAATAAATAAATTAAAAAAATAAAATAATAAAAATAATTTTTTTTTAAATAAATAAAAAAATAAAAATAAATAAATAAAAAATAAATAAAATAAAAAAAAAATTGAACTAGGAGGGTTCGGTAACCCGTAATGTTTAAATTTAATTTTTCCCCCTCTTTCCCCTTTTTCACCCTTCCCTACTTTTTTTTGTTTTTAATTTTATTATTTATTGAATTAACATAACAAGTGGAAATCTCACAGATGATATTTTATTTTAATCATACTTTCGGTGAATTCTTGTAATCGGAAAGAAACTAGACGATCTCGATTCTCGCTATCATCTCTTCATACGCTCGACGTTTTGAATCCGTTGTTGATGTTGTTATTAGTTTTTTTTTTAAATTTCTTTTAATTTAGAGTTTTATTTATTTTTGGATTAATTCTAGCATTTAACACATTATATAAATAAGTAGGCACCTAACAAGATACTTCACTCACACATTCGGTTAATTTTTAAACAAACTTACGTTCTAGATGATCCACGGCAGTTTCAAATCGGCCTTTCGTCTCGGTGACACCGAAATGTTGTTGTTTTGGTTTTCTTTTAATTTACGTTTTTTTTTATAAATTTTACTATTTAACACATTAAATCAATAACTTTTTTAATGAAAATCGCCCGGGACAAGGCATGAAGCCATTTGATGTAAGGAGCTAGCAAGAACGAAAGATGATTATCGTAAAGACAGATGCTTATTGACCTTAGTCTTCAAAAGACCAAAGCTATAGGCAAGAGAAAAATAATCAGCAGGAAGAGCCTACTGGAATAAGAAGCTGTATTACAATGAGGTATCAAAACGACATACTGATGGGGACCACTAGACCAATGAGCAAAACGAGCTGGAACAAAAGAAGCAGGGAATAGATCAGCCAATTGTAAAAAAAACACATGCCATAATTGTACTTACGGGAAAGACTTTGACTAGCAACATCACTATGCGAGAGATGGGGTGCAGAGAAGAAGAAAGGGTGGGGCTAATCAAATTACAGATACGTTTCTGAACCTTATCAAGAACCCTCAAATGGGACAGATATTCAACAGCCCAAATATGACAACAAGGTCTAATAGTAGATTTGTAGAGATAGAGAATAGCCTCAGTTGTGAGAAAAGGTTTGTAGTGATAGAGAGGACCGACTTTACAATAAGCAGGAAGAGCAATGGATCTAATGTATGAACACCAAGAAAGATGTACTGCGAAAGAAAGACCAGGGAGATTCAGAGTCGATTTCTCACAAGAGCAGAGCCATCCATGAGAATCTCATGAAAAAAGGGGCACGCCTATGATTGAAAGACACGAGCTGAGTCTTAACAGAATTAAACAAAACAAGCTATTTCTTGACCTAATCCAGAATTGAACCCAGGTCAACTTCTAGATCAGCTGCATATTTCAACTGATCCCATGGAAATGGGCGAGAAGCAACACCAGAATAGAGAGTGGTATTATCAGCATAGATGATAATCTTCTGAATAATATTCTCTGGAAGATCATTGATATAGAGAAGAAACAGTTTTGAGCCTAGAATAGAGCCCTGAGAGATACCAACATTGATAGGAAAAGAGAATGAGGGGACACCATCCAGAATTATTCGCAAGCTTCGATTAGAAAGAAAAGAACCTTACCATTAGTACAATGACCCTAAAGTTTGTGTAGAAGACCAGAATGCCATACTCTGTTGAACACCTTCGAAATGTCAAGCGCAATGGTCATAGTCTTTCTTGAATTATCCATAAATCGAGTGATCCGCTCAGTTACAACAGTTAAAAGATCAGCAGTTGAACGAAAACCACAAAAGCCATACTGAACATCACTAAAGAGGCCCAGACTTTCCAGAAAACGAACAAGCTTGCCGTTGACCAACCTTTCAAAAACCTTGCTAATAACAAAGAGAAGACTAACAGGAGTATACTTAATTGGGTCGGTTGGGTTAGAAATCTAAAAAGATTCTTTAGTCACATGTACAAGCATTATTTATAATTTGAATAAAACTTATATTTTAGACACTTTTAGACGCTTTGATATGTAGCAACGAAACGAACATTTAAATACACAACGCTAATAAAATATAATAAGTAGATAGAATAATAAAATTTAAACCTATTTTCTTTAATTAACCGTTGAATTTCCATGCGCTTGACTAGTAACTATAACATTACTAACATATTAATTATCTGCAGGTAGTGAATGAAATGCCGGCTCGAAAATAAATGTACACTCAGATTTCTTTTTAATTGTTAACCGTATAAAACCAACAGTAAGCAATTTAAAAAAAAAAACAGTACAATACTACTAAACTAATTTGTTATTGATGATGTTACTAAAATAATACCCGTCCTAGGATGGGTAAAATTCATTTCTCGAACAGGAATAGATTTGCACCACTTTTATGTCCTCTTAAAAAGTTTAAAATAAAGATATAATGCTGCTATATCTTATGTCTAAAATCCTTATTCAAATTTTGATCAAAATCAATTACATGATTTTGATTCTAGGAAATGTCTCAAATTAAAGGTTTATTTCTATACTACACTTGAAACAACGCAACCCCCCCCCCCCTCCAGAGGACAATCGTTAGCGTTTCTGAAATTGCACTTTGACTCTAATCCATTGGTGACGGCGTTGCTAGAGCGGGCATTGGCCACATTACTCGCCTTTTGTATTTTAGTACTATTATTACCGACGATGGATGAAGCTAGATTTTTGTAGGTTGAAAAATATAGTTTTTACAATATTTTTATTTATGAATTTACCTATTCTACTACCTCTAGGAATTTTTTCTTTTCAATAATACTATAACAATTTTTTCGGAATATCAGTGAGAATATGCTGACTATAAAGAAGGTTTGAATTAAATGAACTCCTATTTTTTTTACCATTTGTCATATGAAGATCAGATGGATGATCCACTGAATCAGTGTCGATCATTCTATAGTCTATCGCCACTGCTAATTCTATCAACTCCATTTTTGCATTTTACCATAGCCCCACTATATGAAATTAAATTGCACGTTTTTCTATTATCCCCTATATTAACCCCATTGCGATAAGAGTCCGAACCATTTTATCCCTATACCCAGATCTAACCAAGACTTCTTTGTAGTATTGTTTATTTTCATAGAAAAATTGCTCATTATTAAATAATGTTACTATTCTATTAGATATAGAAGGGACTATTGATTTTTTATAAGTAGTGCATGGTTACAATTTTTATCTATACAGTACAGCGGTTTATGGTCGGGTTCATATGTATTATTGACTAAATCTAATATAATGTCCAAAAAATTAACTTTGCAATAGTTGATATCTATAGATATCTTTAGATCCAAACTCTTAAAAAATTAATGTAGCAATTTTTTTTCTCACTAGGTTTCTCCCAGTTGAATTAACAAAAAATAGAGCATCATCTCTATATAACCCGCCCATCACGAGTGGAATGTAAGTATATATGTATTTGTCAGTATAGTCTCACCATTCCTTCTACTCCTGATTCTTGTGTGGTCAATATCATTTTAATTTCGTCTTCTCTTACCAGAATTAGTATTTGGAATTTGGAATTGTGAACATCTCTATTTTTAACATTTTTTCTGGTTTCCGTTCCAGAGTTTTGTTTAGCCGGCTTTGCGTTTGATCTGCTATTTGTGACCTTATTTTATAGAAATCACTCCAGACAGGGCATAAAGCTACTTGATGTAAGGAGCTTTTAGTGAGAAATGGTGATCATTGACTGAGAAGTGTATTTTCCAATGCTTCAATAATTATGTGCTTTGGAAATTTTTTAAGTAATTACTGTGTAAAGAACTGTGCCGGAATCTGACGATTAAGAAAGGTTTCTTTTGTTTTGGGGTGTGCAAGTCACATGGATACTTTTCTTTCACTGGAAAATTGCTATGGAAGAAATACCCCCTCTCTCTCACACACACTCTCTCTCTATCTCTATCTCTCTCTCTCTATCTCTCTCTCCCTCTCTATCCCCCTCTCTCCCTCTCTATCTCCATCTCTCCCTATCTCTCTCTATCTCTCTCTTTCTCTCTACTTCTCTCTCTCTCTCTCTGTCTTCCTCTCTCTCTCTCCTAACACGTTATATTGTTTGATCAATCCGAGCCTTGTGTATGTTAAAGCCGCCTCACTTCTAACACGTGATCAATCAGTAACTTTTGTATCTTTTAACCCAACTACTTTATCATTAAATATAAGAATGTAATATTAACAAATTCATTAAAGATTAAATAAACTTCCGATAACTTTTTGACCTTTGTTTTTTATTCGATTTTTTACGTTTTTTTATAAAGTGGTTCAAATTTTGATTGAGTTTCGTTATTTCTGTTTTTACTTTTGTGTGCCCTCACATGCAATCATTTCACTGCAGCTCGAGTGTAAAATTCTATTTATTTGCTTTTGTATATATAAAAATAATTTTGTGAAATTAACTCAAATTTCACATGTTCCACCTATATTTCGGCTTCATCGGAAATATCGGTGAAACATGTCAAATAGAATTAATTTTTAAAAGTTGCCTTTTTCTTAATGAAATAAATAAATCAAAGAAAGAAAGAAAATGGAAATAAATGACACAGAAGACGAAATAAAGGAAAGAAGCAATAGTTAACAAGAAAGGTTTTTTATAGTAAAATAATTTTTGTTTAAATAAAAAAGAATACGAATAAAAACAAACAAAGTGAAATAGGAAAGTAGAAGTTTTTTTCAGGGGAATTACGGAAGTGCATAAAAAAAGGCGGAAGTAAGGGAGGAAGGAAGGAAGTGGATATTTGTTTTTGAGATTTAATAGGTAGATATAGCGAGAGAGATACAAAGAGAGCGATACAAAGAGAGAGAGAGAGAGAGAGAGAGAGAGAGAGATAAAGATAGAAAGATAGAGAAAAGGTGATCAAGAGAGTGATACAGAGATATATAGGGAGACAGAAAAAGAGAGTGAGTAAGAGAGAGAAACAAAAATGTCGAATTTGACAAAATTAAAACTGAAAATGCGGTAGGAAGGAAGGAAGAAAGGAAGGAAGAAAGGAAGGAAGAGGGAAAGAGAAAGTAAGTGGATATTTGTTTAAAGCTTCGATATATATATATATATATATATATATATATATATATATATATATATATATATCATAAATGTCATGTAACCCCCCTTATAAAATTATAGATTAAATATGCTTCAAATTCTCCCCTCTCTCTAAAAATGTATTTGATATGTTGTCTCTCTCTCTCTCTCTCTCTCTCTCTATATATATATATATATATATATATATATATATATATATATATATATATATATATATATATATATATATATATATATTGTCGAGTGTGAATTTCGCTTTTCTCATTTTCAAAAAGGTAATACTCTCACTTGGATTCTTGACAATACCACAAGGTTGAAATAAATTATTGCATCGATGATTATGTAATTTCGTGTTACTATATATATATATATATATATATATATATATATATATATATATAGAGAGAGAGAGAGAGAGAGAGAGAGAGAGAGAGAGAGAGAGAGAGAGGGGGGGAGAAACAGACAGACAGACAGAATGACAGAATGACTGACAGACAGACAGACAGACAGACAGACAGACAGACAGAAACAGACACAGACAGACAGAGAATGAAAGAGAAAGGGAAAAAAAAAAAGATGAAACCAAAACGAAAGAAAGAGAGAGATAGAGAAAAAGAGAGAAAGAGAGAAGTATAGAGAGGGGGAACGAAAAATAGAGAAAGATAAAGAGTGAAAGAGAGAGCAAAACATAGAGAAGGGTGAAGAAAGGTTGAATTCAACTAAATCTTATTCACAAATATGGTGTGACGCGAAACAAATGATAGAAAATGTCTCTTTTTAACATCATTATGTAAAAAAAAGGTTGCAGGAAATGACAGCGAGTAGAAAAGTATATAAACGGGTGAAAATTACAAGAAAGAAGGCAATCAACATTGGGGAAACAATTTACGAAAATAAAATGGCCAGATGATTTGGAAAATAACGAACGTGTTAGACAATGTCAAGAGAATGAAATGATTAAATGGCGAGTCACTTTAAGAACAGAAACAAAGTGAGAAATTGACACATTTCATGCAAATTGGCATAAAAAGGTGCATAATAAGAAACACTACAAAAGTGGAGATATTTAATTGAAAAGAAAATATTTAATTAAAAAAAAAAATTTAATTGAAAAGAAAATATTTAATTAAAAAAAAATATTTAATTGAAAAGAAAATATTTAATTAAAAAAAAATATTTAATTGAAAAGAAAATATTTAATTGAAAAAAATATATTTAATTGAAAAGAAAATATTTAATTAAAAAAAAAAATTTAATTGAAAAGAAAATATTTGATTGAAAAGAAAATATTTCATTGAAAAGAAAATATTTAATTGAAAAGAAAATATTTGATTGAAAGGAAAATATTTGATTGAAAAGAAAATATTTGATTGAAAAGAAAATATTTGATCGAAAAGAAAATATTTGATTGAAAAGAAAATATTTAATTAGAAAGGAAAATATTTCATTGAAAAGAAAATATTTCATTGAAAAGAAAATATTTAATTGAAAAGAAAATATTTAATTGAAAAGAAAATATCTGATTGAAAAGAAAATATTTAATTGAAAAGAAAATATTTAATTGAAAAGAAAATATTTAATTGAAACGAAAATATTTGATTGAAAAGAAAATATTTGATTGAAAAGAAAATATTTAATTGAAAAGAAAATATTTAATTTAAAAGAAAATATCTGATTGAAAAGAAAATATTTGATTGAAAAGAAAATATTTCATTGAAATAAAAATATCTGATTGAAAAGAAAATATTTAATTGAAAAAAAAATTTAATTGAAAAAAAAATTTGATTGAAAAGAAAATATTTAATTGATAAGAAAATATTTAATTGAAAAGAAAAACTGCTCATTTTAGAAACTATCTTTGTAAAAATGAGATGATCTTCTTTTCATAGAATCTCATACAAATAAGTGTCAGGCATTCTTAAATGTAGCTGATGTTTTTGTTATATTAAATAATATTTCTTTGAAATATTATTTTGCATTTCAAGATCAGCGTCAGGATTTACGTTCTTTAATTCATTCCTGAAAAAAAAAGAACTGAATTAGAAAGGTCGAAATCTTGAATGTATTAATATAAATTTATACGCAACTTTGACCTGGAAAAATGTGTTCGACTAAATATAAAGGAATAATAATAAAAAAAATTCATAGTACTGTTTGTGGTAGTTTTCGCAAATTAAGCACCGAAGTACACATTACTTTCATTAAATAGATATGACGTAAGAGGATTCAAGAAAGAAAGAAGGGCTATATGTCACTTGAAAAAAATGTAATCAAAGTGACAGCAGTAGTTTGTTGTTTATAACACCACGTTTAAATGAACGATTCTTCTTGTTGTTGTTTTTCTCGTTAATATCGAGCTAAAGCGGTGTCTGCAATAATAGATTTATGTCTCCACTTGGCACGATCAAAGGCTTGGTCCGAGTAAAGGCCGGTTTTACAGAGATCACTGTGCAGGGCGTCTGCCCATCTCATCATCGGCCTTCCTCTCGGTCGCTTCTTGTAAAAGCAAGTTTTGTGACGATGTCGTCGTCTGCCCTCAGCACATATCCCAACCATTAGAGCCGTTATTCCCTCATCTTTTAACTCGATTGGCGCGATGCTGTAGATCCTTCGGATACCGTAATTGCAGATATGGTTGAGCAGTGTAATTCTCCAGATCCAGCGGAGCATTTTGGTTTCTATAAAGGTGAACCTTAGCTCCGCCTTGAACTCTGATCTCAAATTAATTTAATTGAATTCAAATGAAGGATTACCGTCTAAAAAAGTATATTGTAGATTTAGGCTTTTTACAATTCTCCCAAATGAGGAGTAAAGTTAGTCGAAAGTAAAAAAAAGAAAAGAAAAATTAATAAAAAAAAGTTACAGATGGCCGTCAGCCTTTTTGATATTTTTTAAAATTTAGATTATTGCCTGATTATATGGAACCGACTCATTAACAGATACAATAGACACTAAACATATTTAACGAAATATGTGTGAAGGAACAAACACTGCCTAACCGCACGATATATATGGTAAGGTTATGTGCATAATCCAGAGAGATTCGCCACATGCATGATAACAAACTTCCGCCACCCATCACGGACTAGGGATCCATTGTTTTCTTGTGTCTTTACATGTGTAGTTTAACAGATTATACGGAGATACTTGCTAAATAATGGCTGGATAAGTATATATATAATTATACGACCCAGCTAAACCTCTGCACTTTTACGGTTTTTACGGTTCTCCATTTATTGAAGCATATATTGAGGACGCCACAAATAAGCTATGTCGGAAAGGTACTATTCCACTACAACCTCTTTAGCCACATACATACATATATATATATATATATATATATATATATATATATATATATATATATATATATATATATATATATATATATATAAATTTTTGCGTACAACAAAATCGTAGGATAAATTTCAGAGGAAACATTTTTTTTAATCAATGAAACGGGTGGGTGGAAAAAAAGAATTCTGTTGTTTATAAATTCATATGTCAATGTGGAGCTGACTACGTTGGCAAGACATCCCAAAGATTAGAATTTAGAATATCCCAATACATACCACGTGATATTCGCTTACACAAGGTTTCGAGATCATCCGGGAACTTTCAGGCACATGAATCCGCCATCGGTAATCACATCGTTAGTACAAATAGTTGTTCTGACAACTATTCCGATGGGTGGTTTTCTGTTTTACACAGTGCCAGGTCGAACTACCATCTCAATATTATTGAGGCGTTAGTTATTAACAATTCTTGACCTAGCCTGTGTAGACAAAAGATTTTGAAGCATCAGTTGGAAATCTTTAATGATTCAAATCCATCATGACGTTGATAGATTTTTTTTTCTCAATCGTTTTCTCCAACTTAAACAGTTTTTCTCCTCATATCTCATTCGATTTTCTTAGTTTTTAATTTATCATTCTGGCGTTTCCTCTTAGAGGGTCAGACGATAAGGCCTTAAGGAAAATTTTAGCAATTTTCTTTTTTTCACACGCCCGTTTCATTGATTAAAAAAAATGTTTCCTCTGATATATATATATATATATATATATTAGATCCAACCAGCATTGCTGTGGATCTAATGAGAACCCTGTATACAAATGAAGCTCTGAGCTTCATATAACACTTTCATCTTATTATTAATTTCTAAAATAAAGTAAAATGTCGTCCTTCCTGTTTATGGATGTACGTCGCAAAAGCAAGCTCCACGATATTATTCTAAAAAAACCTTAATACGGAATTTGTACAACCACCCGATTTCTTGTAAAATTTCACTCGAGTAAAGTTATTTGATCTTAGTGTAGGTCTTTGTTATTTTCTTTTCACTTTTTCTATCCATAAGTTGGAATTAGTAACCTCTCTGTTGACAGCCGATTCCAAGTTACATAAATCTCTATTTTGTTCTAGTACAAAATATCAATAGCAGTGATATCCAAGTGTTATCATTGTTATAATCACTTCCGTGGCCAACGGCTGTTGAATACTCTCGATACATTCGATATCATAAGTGTTTCATT
The DNA here is from genome assembly GCA_963556195.1 of Sepiola atlantica. Taxonomy (NCBI): domain Eukaryota; kingdom Metazoa; phylum Mollusca; class Cephalopoda; order Sepiida; family Sepiolidae; genus Sepiola; species Sepiola atlantica. The sequence continues at coordinate 76,074,930 of OY744517.1, forward strand.
GAACATAGGAAATCCAGCGGTGTATCTCTTCTCTCCAGCTTAATTTGAGATCAGAGTTTGTTCGTTTTTTCTCATAGAACAACTATTTTCCCATAATCAACGAGCTTGTTCTACCCGTGTAACGTAGTTGGGGTGACCCTTCAATCCTTACTACGTTGACGGAACCCGCTACTCGTATTTCTGTAGTCGCAGTGGGGATATGGAACCAGAGTTTCCATCTTCTATTCTTTGTGGTTGTAGACGTCTTCTATTTCTTAATAACAGCTTTCATAAACGTTATTAATAATGAAACATCACAAATGACTTACGGTTTTAAAATCTTTTTGCGGTTTTATTCTTTTTTTATAGCATACATGAACACGCGTTAACCCCCCCCCCCCCCTGCTCGTGTGTGTGGGGGTGAGATAAAGCAGATATTCAAACCCAACTGCTGTCTCTGGTGGTTCAATGGAAATAGACAGATTTTTTTCCCCTGCTCATTCGCTACGTCAGATTCGCCGGCATCCGAAGACATGCGTGACGTCACTGCCAGGACACGTAGCTCTCGCTTGATTTCTAATTAGAAAATTCCCCTTCTACTTAAATTTAACCTTGCGTAAAAATGTACGATACGAACCCTACTTTTATACACCCACCTCTAATGTTGGTACACGTGAGTTTGAAAGCGGGGGGGGGGGCAGAATTCTCTGTATTTTGTCAGTATTACAAATAACCTATTATGTGTACGGTTCTCTTCGTTTAGCTAACTCTTACAAATTTTCCTCGTCTATCAACTATTTTACCCATTGTTAAGGTGAGGGGTATCGTATTCGTACATTTCACAAATATATTAGTAGAGATTTTAGTCCCGATGAAACTTGAACCCAGTACACGAAGTTTGCGCCGGAAATATCTACATCATTTCCAATTACACTTCCGTCCATTCTTGAAACACCAACTAATGTCGATTTGATCTATTGTGGTGATTAACGCACTGATACTGTTGGTAAATATATGCATCTGTAATAGTATCAAGGCTAAAAGCCACACATGATGATGATGATGATGATGATGATGATGATGATGATGATGATGATGATGATGATGATGATGATGATGATGATGATTGGAATGAACAAAATTTGATGACTTATTAAGACGGTTTATGACAACATTTGTTGAAATTGAATTTGAAGACGAGCATGTCGTAGTCTGCAGGAAAGCAGTCACGTAGTAATGTGTTCCACATGTGGGATGTACTTGGAAAGAATCTCTGTTCATGATGTTAAGCACAAGGAGAAAAAATGGAAAGTTCTTTGCAGTTGTGGTAGGAAGACGGGTTCTTGCTGCGAATATCTTACAAGGAGGAACCAGAGATCGGAGCTCAGTCGAGCACCTTCCATGGAAATAACGATTGAGTAGAGAAAGACGATCAAGGTGCTTTCTGTGAGAAAGTGGCTGTATGAAAGAGATCATCTCCACTGGATTGCGAAGTCGAGTTTGAACTTTGCCAATGTAAGAAAGGCTGTTCTGAGCGCAACTTCCCAGGTGTGGCAGCGGTACTCCATCTTATACCGAAATGTTTTATTGGTGAATAATACAGTGTAGTATCTGTTCCGATGGATACTGCACTCCATAGACCGGTATTGTCTTGGCCTGCGGGCCTTGATTTACGCCGGTCTGTGGGTTTGTCCTGTGCAGTTCTAGGAGGTCCACCCTCCCAGGCTTTGCCTCCCCCTCTTTGGAGAAGAGTAAGTTTATTGCTTACTGCCTGAGACGGACCTACCGGGGAATGCCGACGGGGCTGCCCAGGCAATTTTTAATGGCCAGAGTGCTCACCTTCTCGGGCGCTGGCTTTTCAAGCCCCACTTTCCTGACCCAACCTTGGGTCACATCTTACCTTGTGGGAGTAAGATAAAAATGGCCTGAAGAGGTGGTAAATAATACAATTCTAACGTAATGATCTTTTCGTAACAAATAAAGGTGTTGCTTATTGGACATAGTAGTACATGAGTCGCCTAATGTACAGCGTCTGGGACTATGGAATCGGTTGTACCGAGTTCAAATCATATCGGCGCATCGATTATGTTAAAATTACTTACTATCGTTGGGAGATGTATCGACCAGACTTACCCTAAATTGTAAAATAGTGACTTGTGTTCAACTATGCGACTAATCGTTGACAATAGATATTGTGTGTTGTCATTAAATGATCCAAAGGGGTTGGTATGGCGTAAAAGCACCCCCCCCCCCAAAAAAAAAACAAAAAACAACAAAAAAAAAAAACTGTAATGGACGTCAACCAACTGAAGACTATCTACGATTGCGTAATCAACCTGGACTCGATGTAAAACTCCTACTTAAACGTTATCCCAATTTGTACGATCTGTCACTAAGAACCGTGTTAAAAAAAAAATAAGAGAAACGCTGTTCTGTTTTTGCTTTTCTCTTTAAAAAGCCGTCCGTGCACAATCTGATTGGCATCGCTAGTTACAACAAACGCTTAACTGGTTGGCTACAGTTACCAAAAAGGACGCAATACAGAGTATTTGCGAAATTGAAACTTTGTTTAAAAAGCAATGGCATCTGTTGTATTTAACGGAAATATGTGCCACAGACTGCGACCCCAACAGGAAAAAATTATCGAGCGAAACGTTGAAATATAATCCCCAGAGAACGCGTTCGTGATTACGTACTCTCTCTTTCTTTCTTTCCTTCTTTCTTTCTTTCTTTCTTTCTCTCTCCCTCTTTCTTTTTGTTGTTTTTTTTGTTTTAGGGAGTAGGTCTCTGAATTTACTACTTTTTAAGTTAGATTGCATCTTTTGCAATGTATGGTTATCTCTCTTTATTTATTTCTTCATGTGATAGCGCGTGTTCATATATATATATATATATATATATATATATATATATATAGAGAGAGAGAGAGAGAGAGAGAGAGAGAGAGAGAGAGAGAGAGAGGGAGAGAGAGAGAGAGAGTAGTTTGATATTCCACGTATGCTTCTAGAGATGTTTTGTATGATGATGAGTGGGTGGCGATTGAAACATAAAACGATGTCGTTGTTTTTGTCTAATTTTATCATCATGATTCAATATTTCAAACGTCGTGCGTTTTTCATCAGGAATGATTATTGATGGAGTCGTGTAGTGGTGAAAAAAACGGAAATGAAGCTACACATGTACGAAGTATCTATATGCTAAAAATATAACAATCATGTTACATATAAGCACAAATTTATCGAGATATAAGATATTGAGCTTTCTTATTCCACAGGTAGAAATAAAAATGCATATACACAACTCTAAATGAGCCTTCTTAAATATATCTTAAGTTATTTATAATTTGAATATATATATATATATATATATATATATATATATATATATATATATATATACACACACACACACACGGCACAATCACGTTGACACACCGGTTCCCGTTAGATCACCTGGCCAGTACTAAATTGGTGACCATTTAAGAATACCAGGTGCTGTATGTGCTCTCTGCTTATCTCGGCATTGTTTCCAGTCGTCTTGTACTACTACTTGCGACTGGAATCAAGCAATGCCGACTCAGGAGAGCGGTTGTTGTGGATTGCGCAACCCTTGCAATTACAAATTCACGCGCGGGCAGCCCCAGGCAGGGCACCCATACGTCGAAATCGATGGGAGAGTCCATCATATATATATATATATATATATATATATATATATATATATATATATATATATATATATATATATATATATATATATATATATATGTACTGCCTTCACCAACACCCTTCTTTTCCATCTGTAAATCTCCTTTCATTGGACACCTCATCAACGGACAATTACCAACTGAACAGACCCCATTTTGTCCAGACTTTTTTACATGAACTTTTTTTCATTCTCCATTACTTAATATTTTTTCAAATTTTGAATTTTGGCTTTTCCACTGCCAACTTATCTATCTATGTAATTCCTCTGATGATAAGATTTTGATCTTTGAAAAGCCTTGGCTTAAGGAAAGAATAATAAACATAATTTTATTACCGAGTATACTTTGCATTGAACAATCGAAGTTGAAATAAATTTGTCATTCGTACATGTTTATTCATCTTCTTTCATATATATATATATATATATATATATATATATATATATATATATATATATATATATATATATATATATATATATATATATATGCTAATGATTTATCACTTCTAAATGCCAAAAACCACTCGAGGGTGAATAAGGTTGATAGATTGTCAGTTGAATGATGGAGAATATAATGATGCATTGAATAAACAAAATTTGATTAGCCATGAGAACGGTTTATGACGAGTATTTGTTGACATTGGATTTAAAGACTGCAGTCAACGTGATCAACACTTGATCTCTATATCAGATACATAGATATACACGTGTTCTATTAAAGTACTCCTTTACCTCTCAAGCGTTGAGTTAGTAATGAAGTTAAGAACATTAATCTTCCTCTCTCCAGTTGACCAATTGATTATGTTATAGTATATCTTTCTTTTGGTCTCTCGATTTTATCGGATTCCAGGACAATAATTCATCTAGTCTGGTGGAGTATCCAGCTAGGTGCTGTTACTTGAGCTAACATCACTAGAAGGTGCACCATTCTTCGTATCAGCTGGTTTATAGCCAACCCGAGATCTTATTTGGGCTGTGAATACTATGTTATTTTGAATATTTGGTCAGGGTTTACTTGTAGGGTAATGTATCCTCATGTTAGGTTGTTCTAACAAACCGTTGTACAGAGACACCGAAGACAAACGAGGATGGCGTCTAGTAGGTAATTCATATATATATATATATATATATATATATATATATATATAATGTGTGTGTGTGTGTGTGTGTGTGTGTGTGATTGCACAACCGCATTAGTGTCTGTTCTCATAGGGGTAGATGCGTGAACGCCAAATTAAAAAAAAATCTCCATCGTAGATATCTCCTCCCGAGGTTGTGGGGCCGCTTTCCCTTCCGGCCACGTGGGAGGTTCCTCCCGGTCGGCGTGTGGCAGATGGCACGTCAAACTCTAATCCACTCGTTACACATGAGGATGTTAGTTATATACAACGTATCAGTGATGCTGACTCCATTGAGAAAAAAAGAACATACCGCCATGACAGTCGACATTTATTTGGCACTAAGTAAACGTTTTCATTTGGGGGGTTTCTGTTCAAGACAATAAAGTCATTTTTATAAATTTATAAGCATGCCTCCCACAAAATGTCAGCATGAAAGTTAATACATACAATAATAAAAAAAATAAAGTATTATATAATCCTATTACATATGTTAACATACGTAATAGCACACACACACACGCATATATATATATATATATATATATATATATATATATATATATATATATATATATATATATATATATATATATACGGATTATTTTTTTTCTTATGAAGCTATTTTTGTTTTACTTTTTGAATCGTCCATTTAGTTTTTCGGTCAAATTGTTGTATATAAGTTCCGTGGGTTTCTTGGTCCATTCTTTTCCTTTTTACGTGATCAAATCATAATCAGGCGGGATTACTCTTGGTGTGTTTATATCTATTGCATTGTGCGGTTTAGTTATATATATATATATATATATATATATATATATATATATATACATACTAATTATAATAGAATTAATGATAAGTGAAATATCGTAGAGTGATCTATCTCGATAAAATAAAGCTCATTACGTTGAGTAGAGCAATCAATTTTAAAGAAAGAAAGATGAAGATAAAAAATTGTACAAAATTACATAAAGTTACATAAATTAATACAAATGTTATTACATCGACAGTTCAGATGCAAGGAGTTACATTAATCCTTAAACCATGGTTTTTCAAAGATAAAACTCTTCTCGTCAGAGGATAAAATCTGGTAATCTGGTACTTATAACAGTTAAATATTACCTAGTTCCATTTCACTTTGAAAAATTGAAGAATAAAAAAACAAAAAAGGTTGGGGATAAAGAAATAAAAGGCCGGGAAGTAAAAAATTAGCAGTATTGCGAAGTGATTTTTGAAGACGAAAAGGACGTTGTGGTGTAGATAGTTAATAGTAAAAGTAACAGTTTGTAGAATTGAAGAAAGTTTTTTAACAAATAAATGGTGGAGGGTTCAAAATATCTCACTTGGTCCGTATGGATTCGTACTCCGTTATAGTATATTTCCGTGGAGTTACAAGTAAAAATCCTGTATTGGTATTTTAAATATCCAATTCGGCAAATCCGAGGTTAAGATTGTCTGTTGAAAGGCGTTATGTGGAAAGGATTAATGTAACTCCTTGTATCTGAACTTTCGATGTAATAAAATTTGTATTAATTTATGTAACTTTATGTAATTTTGTACAATTTTTATCTTCATCTTTCTTTCTTTAATATATATATATATATATATATATATATATATATATATATATATATATATATATATATATATTTAATATATATATATATATATATATAAAGTTAGGTATGTTTATATGTTTTTATGCACAAACTAATTAACCGATCATTATGAATTCGGGTTATATTTAGTTTAATCTAGCTTTATGCAAATTGTTAAACAGAAGTTGGCATGCGTTCGTGAAAATTTAGATATTTCAAATCTTTGTGAAATTTTAACACTAGGTATTTGACATCAATTAATTACATGTTCCCCAAATGTCAGTTTCATTGGCGTATTTTAGAAGGGGGCTTTATATGGGCACAAACTCTCATTTGAACATTGAAATATTTTAGATTTGCATTGAATTTGATCTATAGTAATTATAGACCAATTAAACAAAATTCCATGAATTTCAATTTTTTTCTTAAGACCCCATTGGGCCCAAACCTCAAAAGCCCTCTATATTTTCGATTATGTCGGCTTGGTCAAGGCACTGAAATTTAAAGGTGACAAATGGAAGTCTATGCACCCAAGAATATCTTCTTATTTTTCACAAACCTAAATGTAGTTCAGCTGTGAGTACAGCGGAAATCTTTAAAGATCCCGTCGATATTTAAATAAAATATTACAGCTTACTAAAACCTTACTAGTACTTATACCAATAAGCATAGAAATATATGAATTAGCTCATTATATTCCTAGTTAAATTCTGCATCCTGTGGTTTAAGCTATATTAAAACTTATAGCCGGAATCTGCTTCAGAATTGAGAAAGTATGGTGGAAAAGGCACATTTTATTACGTTATTTTTATATACATATATTATACTTCCTTATCAAAATTAACACACACATTTATTTTTTTATTTTTTTAATATTTGTCATGTAGATACATTTAACAATAAAGTCAATTACATCAGTTTATCATTGTATTTTTGCCACCAAGTAAGTCATTTTTCACTGATGTCTGTGCGATTTTATGTTCTGTAGAAGTCCTTTTTCTAGTGTGATGTCTGTGCGATTTTATGTTCTTTAGAAGTCCTTTTTCTAGTGTGATGTCTGTTCGATTTTATGTTCTTTAGAAGTCCTTTTTCTAGTGTGATGTCTGTGCGATTTTATGTTCTTTAGGAGTCCTCTTTCATAGTGTGATGTCTGTGCGATTTTGTGTTCTTTAGAAGTCCTTTTTCTAGTGTGATGTCTGTGCGATTTTATGTTCTTTAGAAGTCCTTTTTCTAGTGTGATGTCTGTGCGATTTTGTGTATTTTTGAAGTCCTTTTTCTAGTGTGATGTCTGTGCGATTTTATGCTCTTTTGAAGTCCTTTTTCTAGTGTGATGTCTGTGCGATTTTATGTTCTTTAGAAGTCCTTTTTCTAGTGTGATGTCTGTTCGATTTTATGTTCTTTAGAAGTCCTTTTTCTAGTGTGATGTCTGTGCGATTTTATGTTCTTTAGGAGTCCTCTTTCATAGTGTGATGTCTGTGCGATTTTGTGTTCTTTAGAAGTCCTTTTTCTAGTGTGATGTCTGTGCGATTTTATGTTCTTTAGAAGTCCTTTTTCTAGTGTGATGTCTGTGCGATTTTATGTTCTTTAGAAGTCCTTTTTCTAGTGTAATGTCTGTGTGATTTTGTGTTCCTTAGAATCCATTTTTCTAGTGTGATGTATGTGCGATTTTATGTTCTTTAGAAGTCCTTTTTCTAGTGTGATGTCTGTGCTATTTTATGTTCTTGAGCAGTCCTTTTTCTAGTGTGATGTCTGTGCGATTTTGTGTTCTTTAGAAGTCCTTTTTCTAGTGTGATGTCTGTGCGATTCTATGTTCTTTAGAAGTCCTTTTTCTAGTGTGATGTCTGTGCGATTTTATGTTCTTTAGAAGTCCTTTTTCTAGTGTGATGTCTGTGCGATTTTGTGTTCTTTAGAAGTCCTTTTTCTAGTGTGATGTCTGTACGATTTTATGTTCGTTAGAAATCCTTTTTCTAGTGTGATGTCTGTGCGATTTTATGTTCTTTAGAAGTCCTTTTTCTAGTGTGATGTCTGTGCAATTTTATGTTCTTTAGAAGTCCTTTTTCTAGTGTGATGTCTGGTCGATTTCATGTTCTTTACAAGTCCTCTTTCTAGTGTGATGTCTGTGGGATTTAATGTTCTTTAGAAGTCCTTTTTCATAGTGTGATGTCTGTGCGATTTTATGTTCTTTAGTGGTCCTTTTTGTAGTGTGATGTTAGTGCGATTTTATGTTCTTTAGAAGTCCTTTTTTTAGTGTGATATCTTTGCGATTTAATGCTCTTTTGAAGTCCTTTTTCTAGTGTGATGTCTGGTCGATTTTATGTTCTTTAGAAGTCTTTTTTTAATGTGATATCTGTGCGATTTTATGTTGTTTAGAAGTCCTTTTTCTAGTGTGATGTCTGTGCGATTTTGTGTTATTTAGAAGTCCTTTTTTCTAGTGTGATGTCTGTGCCATTATATGTTTTTAGAAGTCCTTTTTCTAGTGTGATTTCTGTGTGATTTTGTGTTCCTTAGAAGTCTTTTTTCTAGTGTGATGTATGTGTGATTTTATGTTTTTTAGAAGTCTATTTTCTAGTGTGATGTCTGTGCGATTTTGTGTATTTTAGAAGTCCTTTTTCTACTGTGATGTCTGTGCGATTTTATGCTCTTTTTAAGTCCTTTTTCTAGTGCGATGTGTGTGCGATTTTATGTTCTTTAGAAGTCCTTATTCTAGTGTGATGTCTGTGCGATTTTATTTTCTTTAGAAGTCCTTTTTCTAGTGTGATGCCTGTGCGATTTTGTGTTCTTTAGAAGTCCTTTTTCTAGTGTGATGTCTGTGCGATTTTATGTTCTTTAGAAGTCCTTTTTCTAGTGTGATGTCTGTGCGATTTTATGCTCTTTTAAAGTCCTTTTTCTAGTGCGATGTCTGGTCGATTTTATGTTTCTTAGAAGTCCTTTTTCTAGTGTGATGTATGTGCGATTTTATGTTCTCTAGAAGTCTTATTTCAAGTGTGATGTCTGTGTGATTTTGTGTTCCTTAGAAGTCTATGTTTCTAGTGTGATGTCTGTGCGATTTTATGTTCTTTAGGAGTCCTTTTTCTAGTGTGATGTCTGTGCGATTTTATGTTCTTTAGAAGTCCTTTTTTTATAGTGTGATGTCTGTGCTACTTTATGTTCTTGAGAAGTCTATTTTCCAGTGTGATGTCTGTGCGATTTTATGTTCTTTAGAAGTCCTTTTTCTAGTGTGATGTCTGTGCGATTTAATGTACTTTAGAAGTCCTTTTTCTAGTGTGATGTCTGGTCGATTTCATGTTCTTTAGAAGTCCTCTTTCATAGTGTGATGTCTGTGGGATTTAATGTTCTTTAGAAGTCATTTTTCATAGTGTGATGTCTGTGCGATTTTATGTTCTTTAGTGGTCCTTTTTCTAGCGTGATGTCTGTGCGATTTTATGTTGTTTAGAAGTCCTTTTTATAGTGTGAGATCTGTTCGATTTAATGTTCTTTAGAAGTCCTTTTTCTAGTGTGATGTCTGTGCGATTTTATGTTTTTAGGAGTCTTTTTTCTAGTGTGATGTCTGTGCGATTTCATGTTTTTAGAAGTCCTTTTTCTAGTGTGATATCTGTGTAATTTAATGTTTTTTAGAAGTCCTTTTTCTAGTGTGATGTCTGTGCGATTTTATGCTCTTTAGAAGCCATTTTTCTAGTGTGATGTCTGTGAGATTTTATGTTCTTTAGAAGTTCTTTTTCTAGTGTGATGTCTGTGCGATTTTATGTTCTTTAGAAGTCCTTTTTGATAGTGTGATGTCTGTGCGATTTCATGCTCTTTACAAATTATTTTTTCCTAGTGTGATGTCTGTGCGATTTTATGTTCTTTAGAAGTCTTTTTTCATAGTGTGATGTCTGTGCGATTTTATGTTCTTTAGAAGTCTTTTTTAATAGTGTGATGTCTGTGCGATTTTATGTTTTTAAGTAGTCCTTTTTTTAGTGTGATGTCTGTGCGATATTATGTTCTTTAGAAGTCGTGTTTCTAGTGTAATGTCATTGTGATTTTATTTACTTTAGAAGTCTTTTTTCTAGTGTGATGTCTGTGAGATTTCATGTTCTTTAGAAGTCGTTTTTCTAGTGTCATCTCTGTGCGACTTTATGTTTTTTAGAAGTCCTTTTTCTAGTGTGATGTCTGTGCGATTTTGTGTTCTTTAGAAGTCCTTTTTCTAGTGTGATGTCTGTACGATTTTATGTTCGTTAGAAATCCTTTTTCTAGTGTGATGTCTGTGCGATTTTATGTTCTTTAGAAGTCCTTTTTCATAGTGTGATGTTTGTGCGATTTTGTGTTCTTTATGAGTCCTTTTTAATAGTGTGATGTCTGTTCGATTTTATGTTCTTTACAATTCCTTTTTCTAGTGTGATGTCTGTGCGATTTTATGTTCTTTAGAAGTCCTTTTTCTAGTGTGATGTCTGTGCGATTTTATGTTCTTTAGAAGTCCTTTTTCTAGTGTGATGTCTGTGCGATTTTATGCTCTTTTAAAGTCCTTTTTCTAGTGCGATGTCTGGTCGATTTTATGTTTCTTAGAAGTCCTTTTTCTAGTGTGATGTATGTGCGATTTTATGTTCTCTAGAAGTCTTATTTCAAGTGTGATGTCTGTGTGATTTTGTGTTCCTTAGAAGTCTATGTTTCTAGTGTGATGTCTGTGCGATTTTATGTTCTTTAGGAGTCCTTTTTCTAGTGTGATGTCTGTGCGATTTTATGTTCTTTAGAATTCCTTTTTTTATAGTGTGATGTCTGTGTAACTTTATGGTCTTGAGAAGTCTATTTTCCAGTGTGATGTCTGTGCGATTTTATGTTCTTTAGAAGTCCTTTTTCTAGTGTGATGTCTGTGCGATTTAATGTACTTTAGAAGTCCTTTTTCTAGTGTGATGTCTGGTCGATTTCATGTTCTTTAGAAGTCCTCTTTCATAGTGTGATGTCTGTGGGATTTAATGTTCTTTAGAAGTCATTTTTCATAGTGTGATGTCTGTGCGATTTTATGTTCTTTAGTGGTCCTTTTTCTAGCGTGATGTCTGTGCGATTTTATGTTGTTTAGAAGTCCTTTTTATAGTGTGAGATCTGTTCGATTTTATGTTCTTTAGAAGTCCTTTTTCTAGTGTGATGTCTGTGCGATTTTATGTTTTTAGGAGTCTTTTTTCTAGTGTGATGTCTGTGCGATTTCATGTTTTTAGAAGTCCTTTTTCTAGTGTGATATCTGTGTAATTTAATGTTTTTTAGAAGTCCTTTTTCTAGTGTGATGTCTGTGCGATTTTATGCTCTTTAGAAGCCATTTTTCTAGTGTGATGTCTGTGAGATTTTATGTTCTTTAGAAGTTCTTTTTCTAGTGTGATGTCTGTGCGATTTTATGTTCTTTAGAAGTCCTTTTTGATAGTGTGATGTCTGTGCGATTTCATGCTCTTTACAAATTATTTTTTCCTAGTGTGATGTCTGTGCGATTTTATGTTCTATAGAAGTCTTTTTTCATAGTGTGATGTCTGTGCGATTTTATGTTCTTTAGAAGTCTTTTTTAATAATGTGATGTCTGTGCGATTTTATGTTTTTAAGTAGTCCTTTTTTTAGTGTGATGTCTGTGCGATATTATGTTCTTTAGAAGTCGTGTTTCTAGTGTAATGTCATTGTGATTTTATTTACTTTAGAAGTCTTTTTTCTAGTGTGATGTCTGTGAGATTTCATGTTCTTTAGAAGTCGTTTTTCTAGTGTCATCTCTGTGCGACTTTATGTTTTTTAGAAGTCCTTTTTCTAGTGTGATGTCTGTGCGATTTTGTGTTCTTTAGAAGTCCTTTTTCTAGTGTGATGTCTGTACGATTTTATGTTCGTTAGAAATCCTTTTTCTAGTGTGATGTCTGTGCGATTTTATGTTCTTTAGAAGTCCTTTTTCATAGTGTGATGTTTGTGCGATTTTGTGTTCTTTATGAGTCCTTTTTAATAGTGTGATGTCTGTTCGATTTTATGTTCTTTACAATTCCTTTTTCTAGTGTGATGTCTGTGCGATTTTATGTTCTTTAGAAGTCCTTTTTCTAGTGTGATGTCTGTGCGATTTTATGTTCTTTAGGAGTCCTCTTTCATAGTGTGATGTCTGTGCGATTTTGTGTTCTTTAGAAGTCCTTTTTCTAGTGTGATGTCTGTGCGATTTTATGTTCTTTAGAAGTCCTTTTTCATAGTGTGATGTCTGTGCGATTTTATGTTCTTTAGTGGTCCTTTTTGTAGTGTGATGTTAGTGCGATTTTATGTTCTTTAGAAGTCCTATTTTTAGTGTGATATCTTTGCGATTTAATGCTCTTTTGAAGTCCTTTTTCTAGTGTGATGTCTGGTCGATTTTATGTTCTTTAGAAGTCTTTTTTTAGTGTGATATCTGTGCGATTTTATGTTGTTTAGAAGTCCTTTTTCTAGTGTGATGTCTGTGCGATTTTGTGTTATTTAGAAGTCCTTTTTTCTAGTGTGATGTCTGTGCCATTATATGTTTTTAGAAGTCCTTTTTCTAGTGTGATTTCTGTGTGATTTTGTGTTCCTTAGAAGTTTTTTTTCTAGTGTGATGTCTGTGGGATTTAATGTTCTTTAGAAGTCATTTTTCATAGTGTGATGTCTGTGCGATTTTATGTTCTTTAGTGGTCCTTTTTCTAGCGTGATGTCTGTGCGATTTTATGTTGTTTAGAAGTCCTTTTTATAGTGTGAGATCTGTTCGATTTTATGTTCTTTAGAAGTCCTTTTTCTAGTGTGATGTCTGTGCGATTTTATGTTTTTAGGAGTCTTTTTTCTAGTGTGATGTCTGTGCGATTTCATGTTTTTAGAAGTCCTTTTTCTAGTGTGATATCTGTGTAATTTAATGTTTTTTAGAAGTCCTTTTTCTAGTGTGATGTCTGTGCGATTTTATGCTCTTTAGAAGCCATTTTTCTAGTGTGATGTCTGTGAGATTTTATGTTCTTTGGAAGTTCTTTTTCTAGTGTGATGTCTGTGCGATTTTATGTTCTTTAGAAGTCCTTTTTGATAGTGTGATGTCTGTGCGATTTCATGCTCTTTACAAATTATTTTTTCCTAGTGTGATGTCTGTGCGATTTTATGTTCTTTAGAAGTCTTTTTTCATAGTGTGATGTCTGTGCGATTTTATGTTCTTTAGAAGTCTTTTTTAATAATGTGATGTCTGTGCGATTTTATGTTTTTAAGTAGTCCTTTTTTTAGTGTGATGTCTGTGCGATATTATGTTCTTTAGAAGTCGTGTTTCTAGTGTAATGTCATTGTGATTTTATTTACTTTAGAAGTCTTTTTTCTAGTGTGATGTCTGTGAGATTTCATGTTCTTTAGAAGTCGTTTTTCTAGTGTCATCTCTGTGCGACTTTATGTTTTTTAGAAGTCCTTTTTCTAGTGTGATGTCTGTGCGATTTTGTGTTCTTTAGAAGTCCTTTTTCTAGTGTGATGTCTGTACGATTTTATGTTCGTTAGAAATCCTTTTTCTAGTGTGATGTCTGTGCGATTTTATGTTCTTTAGAAGTCCTTTTTCATAGTGTGATGTTTGTGCGATTTTGTGTTCTTTATGAGTCCTTTTTAATAGTGTGATGTCTGTTCGATTTTATGTTCTTTACAATTCCTTTTTCTAGTGTGATGTCTGTGCGATTTTATGTTCTTTAGAAGTCCTTTTTCTAGTGTGATGTCTGTGCGATTTTATGTTCTTTAGGAGTCCTCTTTCATAGTGTGATGTCTGTGCGATTTTGTGTTCTTTAGAAGTCCTTTTTCTAGTGTGATGTCTGTGCGATTTTATGTTCTTTAGAAGTCCTTTTTCATAGTGTGATGTCTGTGCGATTTTATGTTCTTTAGTGGTCCTTTTTGTAGTGTGATGTTAGTGCGATTTTATGTTCTTTAGAAGTCCTATTTTTAGTGTGATATCTTTGCGATTTAATGCTCTTTTGAAGTCCTTTTTCTAGTGTGATGTCTGGTCGATTTTATGTTCTTTAGAAGTCTTTTTTTAGTGTGATATCTGTGCGATTTTATGTTGTTTAGAAGTCCTTTTTCTAGTGTGATGTCTGTGCGATTTTGTGTTATTTAGAAGTCCTTTTTTCTAGTGTGATGTCTGTGCCATTATATGTTTTTAGAAGTCCTTTTTCTAGTGTGATTTCTGTGTGATTTTGTGTTCCTTAGAAGTTTTTTTTCTAGTGTGATGTATGTGTGATTTTATGTTTTTTAGAAGTCTATTTTCTAGTGTGATGTCTGTGCGATTTTGTGTATTTTAGAAGTCCTTTTTCTAGTGTGATGTCTGTGCGATTTTATGCCATTTTTGAGTCCTTTTTCTAGTGCGATGTGTGTGCGATTTTATGTTCTTTAGAAGTCCTTTTTCTAGTGTGATGTCTGTGCGATTCTATGTTCTTTAGAAGTCCTTTTTCTAGTGTGATGTCTGTGCGATTTTATGTTCTTTAGAAGTCCTTTTTCTAGTGTGATGTCTGTGCGATTTTGTGTTCTTTAGAAGTCCTTTTTCTAGTGTGATGTCTGTACGATTTTATGTTCGTTAGAAATCCTTTTTCTAGTGCGATGTCTGGTCGATTTTATGTTTCTTAGAAGTCCTTTTTCTAGTGTGATGTATGTGCGATTTTATGTTCTCTAGAAGTCTTATTTCAAGTGTGATGTCTGTGTGATTTTGTGTTCCTTAGAAGTCTATTTTTCTAGTGTGATGTCTGTGCGATTTTATGTTCTTTAGGAGTCCTTTTTCTAGTGTGATGTCTGTGCGATTTTATGTTCTTTAGAAGTCCTTTTTTTATAGTGTGATGTCTGTGCTACTTTATGTTCTTGAGAAGTCTATTTTCTAGTGTGATGTCTATGCGATTTTATGTTCTTTAGAAGTCCTTTTTCGAGTGTGATGTCTGTGTGATTTTATGTTCTTTAGAAGCCATTTTTCTAGTGTGATGTCTGCGATTTTATGTTCTTTAGAAGTCATTTTTCTAGTGTGACGTCTGTGCGATTTTATGTTCTTTGGAAGTCCTTTTTCTGGTGTGATGTCTGTGCGATTTTATGTTCCTTATAAGTTTTTTTTCATAATGTGATGTCTGTGCGATTTTATGTTGTTTAGAAGTCCTTTTTCTAGTTTGAGATCTGTTCGATTTTATGTTCTTTAGAAGTCCTTTTTCTAGTGTGATGTCTGTGCGATTTTATGTACTTTAGAAGTCCTTTTTCTAGTGTGATGTCTGGTCGATTTCATGTTCTTTAGAGATCCTCTTTCATAGTGTGATGTCTGTGGGTTTTAATGTTCTTTAGAAATCATTTTTCATAGTGTGATGTCTGTGCGATTTTATGTTCTTTAGTGGTCCTTTTTCTAGCGTGATGTCTGTGCGATTTTATGTTGTTTAGAAGTCCTTTTTATAGTGTGAGATCTGTTCGATTTTATGTTCTTTAGAAGTCCTTTTTCTAGTGTGATGTCTGTGCGATTTTATGTTTTTAGAAGTCTTTTTTCTAGTGTGATGTCTGTGCGATTTCATGTTTTTAGAAGTCCTTTTTCTAGTGTGATATCTGTGTAATTTAATGTTTTTTAGAAGTCCTTTTTCTAGTGTGATGTCTGTGCGATTTTATGCTCCTTAGAAGCCATTTTTCTAGTGTGATGTCTGTGCAATTTTATGTTCTTTAGAAGTTCTTTTTCTAGTGTGATGTCTGTGCGATTTTATGTTCTTTAGAAGGCCTTTTTGATAGTGTGATGTCTGTGCGATTTCATGCTCTTTACAAATTATTTTTTCCTAGTGTGATGTCTGTGCGATTTTATGTTCTTTAGAAGTCTTTTTTCATAGTGTGATGTCTGTGCGATTTTATGTTCTTTAGAAGTCTTTTTTAATAGTGTGATGTCTGTGCGATTTTATGTTTTTAAGTAGTCCTTTTTTTAGTGTGATGTCTGTGCGATATTATGTTCTTTAGAAGTCGTGTTTCTAGTGTAATGTCTGTGTGATTTTATTTACTTTAGAAGTCCTTTTTCTAGTGTGATGTCTGTGAGATTTCATGTTCTTTAGAAGTCGTTTTTCTAGTGTCATCTCTGTGCGACTTTATGTTTTTTAGAAGTCCTTTTTCTAGTGTGATGTCTGTACGATTTTATGCTCTTTAGAAGATCTTTTCTAGTGTGATGTTAGTGCGATTTAATGTTCTTTAGAAGTCCTTTTTCTAGTGTGATGTCTGTGCGATTTTATGTTCTTTAGAAGTCCTTTTTCATAGTGTGATGTTTGTGCGATTTTATGTTCTTTAGAAGTATTTTTTCTAGTGTGATGTCTGTGCGATTTTATGTACTTTAGAAGTTCTTTTTTTAGTGTGATGTCTGTGCGATTTTATGTTCTTTAGAAGTCCTTTTTCTAGTGTGATGTCCGTGCGATTTTATGTTCTTTAGAAGTCGTGTTTCTAGTGTGATGTCTGTGTGATTTTGTGTTCTTTAGAAGTCCTTTTTCTAGTGTTATGTCTGTGGGATTTTATGTTCTTTAGAAGTCGTTTTTCTAGTGTGATCTCTGTGCGATTTTATGTTCTTTAGTAGTCCTTTTTCTAGTGTGATGTCTGTACGATTTTATACTCTTTAGAAGACCTTTTCTAGTGTGATGTTAGTGCGATTTTATGTTGTTTAGAAGTCCTTTTTCTAGTGTTATGTCTGTGCGATTTTATGTTCTTTAGAAGTTTTTTTTCATAGTGTGATGTTTGTGCGATTTTATGTTCTTTAGAAGTATTTTTCCAGTGTGATGTCTGTGCGATTTTATGTTCTTTAGACGTTCTTCTTTGATAGTGTGATGTCTGTGCCATTATATTTTTTTAGAAGTCCTTTTTCTAGTGTGATGTCTGTGCGATATTATGTTCTTTAGAAGTCTTTTTTCATAGTGTGATGTCTGTGCGATTTTATGCTTTTTAATTGTCCTTTTTCTAGTGTGATGTCTGTGCGATTTAATGTTCTTTAGAAGTCTTTTTTCTAGTATGATGTCTTTGCGATTTTATGTTCTTTAGAAGTTCTTTTTTCTAGTGTGATGTCTGTGCGATTTTATGTTCTTTAGAAGTCCTTTTTCTAGTGTTATGTCCGTGCGATTTTATGTTCTTTAGAAGTCCTTTTTCTAGTGTGATGTCTGTGTGATTTTATGTACTTTAGAAGTCCTTTTTCTAGTGTGATGTCTGTGGGATTTAATGTTCTTTAGAAGTCGTTTTTCTAGTGTGATCACTGTGCGATTATATGTTCTTTAGTAGTCCTTTGTCTAGTGTGATGTCTGTGCGATTTTATGTTCTTTAGAAGTCCTTTTCTAGTGTGATGTCTGTGCGATTTTATGTTCTTTAGAAGTATTTTTTCTAGTGTGATGTCTGTGCGATTTTATTTTCTTTAGAAGTTCTTTTTTTATAGTGTGATGCCTGTGCCATTATATGTTATTAGAAGTCCTTTTTCTAGTGTGATGTCTGTGCGATTTTATGTTCTTTAGAAGTATTTTTTCTAGTGTGATGTCTGTGCGATTTTATTTTCTTTAGAAGTTCTTTTTTTATAGTGTGATGCCTGTGCCATTATATGTTTTTAGAAGTCCTGTTTCTAGTGTGATGTCTGTGCGATATTATGTTCCTTAGAAGTCTTTTTTCATAGTGTGATGTCTGTGCAATTTTATGCTTTTTAATTGTCCTTTTTCTAGTGTGATGTCTGTGCGATTTAATTTTCTTTAGAAGTCCTTTTTCTAGTGTGATATCTGTGTAATTTAATGTTTTTTAGAAGTCCTTTTTCTAGTGTGATGTCTGTGCGATTTTATGCTCCTTAGAAGCCATTTTTCTAGTGTGATGTCTGTGCAATTTTATGTTCTTTAGAAGTTCTTTTTCTAGTGTGATGTCTGTGCGATTTTATGTTCTTTAGAAGGCCTTTTTGATAGTGTGATGTCTGTGCGATTTCATGCTCTTTACAAATTATTTTTTCCTAGTGTGATGTCTGTGCGATTTTATGTTCTTTAGAAGTCTTTTTTCATAGTGTGATGTCTGTGCGATTTTATGTTCTTTAGAAGTCTTTTTTAATAGTGTGATGTCTGTGCGATTTTATGTTTTTAAGTAGTCCTTTTTTTAGTGTGATGTCTGTGCGATATTATGTTCTTTAGAAGTCGTGTTTCTAGTGTAATGTCTGTGTGATTTTATTTACTTTAGAAGTCCTTTTTCTAGTGTGATGTCTGTGAGATTTCATGTTCTTTAGAAGTCGTTTTTCTAGTGTCATCTCTGTGCGACTTTATGTTTTTTAGAAGTCCTTTTTCTAGTGTGATGTCTGTACGATTTTATGCTCTTTAGAAGATCTTTTCTAGTGTGATGTTAGTGCGATTTAATGTTCTTTAGAAGTCCTTTTTCTAGTGTGATGTCTGTGCGATTTTATGTTCTTTAGAAGTCCTTTTTCATAGTGTGATGTTTGTGCGATTTTATGTTCTTTAGAAGTATTTTTTCTAGTGTGATGTCTGTGCGATTTTATGTACTTTAGAAGTTCTTTTTTTAGTGTGATGTCTGTGCGATTTTATGTTCTTTAGAAGTCCTTTTTCTAGTGTGATGTCCGTGCGATTTTATGTTCTTTAGAAGTCGTGTTTCTAGTGTGATGTCTGTGTGATTTTGTGTTCTTTAGAAGTCCTTTTTCTAGTGTTATGTCTGTGGGATTTTATGTTCTTTAGAAGTCGTTTTTCTAGTGTGATCTCTGTGCGATTTTATGTTCTTTAGTAGTCCTTTTTCTAGTGTGATGTCTGTACGATTTTATACTCTTTAGAAGAGCTTTTCTAGTGTGATGTTAGTGCGATTTTATGTTGTTTAGAAGTCCTTTTTCTAGTGTTATGTCTGTGCGATTTTATGTTCTTTAGAAGTTTTTTTTCATAGTGTGATGTTTGTGCGATTTTATGTTCTTTAGAAGTATTTTTCCAGTGTGATGTCTGTGCGATTTTATGTTCTTTAGACGTTCTTCTTTGATAGTGTGATGTCTGTGCCATTATATTTTTTTAGAAGTCCTTTTTCTAGTGTGATGTCTGTGCGATATTATGTTCTTTAGAAGTCTTTTTTCATAGTGTGATGTCTGTGCGATTTTATGCTTTTTAATTGTCCTTTTTCTAGTGTGATGTCTGTGCGATTTAATGTTCTTTAGAAGTCTTTTTTCTAGTATGATGTCTTTGCGATTTTATGTTCTTTAGAAGTTCTTTTTTCTAGTGTGATGTCTGTGCGATTTTATGTTCTTTAGAAGTCCTTTTTCTAGTGTTATGTCCGTGCGATTTTATGTTCTTTAGAAGTCCTTTTTCTAGTGTGATGTCTGTGTGATTTTATGTACTTTAGAAGTCCTTTTTCTAGTGTGATGTCTGTGGGATTTAATGTTCTTTAGAAGTCGTTTTTCTAGTGTGATCACTGTGCGATTTTATGTTCTTTAGTAGTCCTTTGTCTAGTGTGATGTCTGTGCGATTTTATGTTCTTTAGAAGTCCTTTTCTAGTGTGATGTCTGTGCGATTTTATGTTCTTTAGAAGTATTTTTTCTAGTGTGATGTCTGTGCGATTTTATTTTCTTTAGAAGTTCTTTTTTTATAGTGTGATGCCTGTGCCATTATATGTTATTAGAAGTCCTTTTTCTAGTGTGATGTCTGTGCGATTTTATGTTCTTTAGAAGTATTTTTTCTAGTGTGATGTCTGTGCGATTTTATTTTCTTTAGAAGTTCTTTTTTTATAGTGTGATGCCTGTGCCATTATATGTTTTTAGAAGTCCTGTTTCTAGTGTGATGTCTGTGCGATATTATGTTCCTTAGAAGTCTTTTTTCATAGTGTGATGTCTGTGCAATTTTATGCTTTTTAATTGTCCTTTTTCTAGTGTGATGTCTGTGCGATTTAATTTTCTTTAGAAGTTCTTATTTCTAGTGTGATGTCTGTGCGATTTTATGTTCTTTAGAAGTCATTTTGCTAGTGTGATGTCCGTGCGATTTTATGTTCTTTAGAAGTCCTTTTTCTAGTGTGATGTTTGTGCGATTTTATGTTCTTTAGAAGTAGTTTTTCTAGTGTGATGTCTGTGCGATTTTATGTTCTTTAGAAGTCCTTTTTCTAGTGTGATGTCTGTGCGATGTTATGTTTTTTAGTAGACCTTTTTCATAGTGTGATTTCTGTGCGATTTTATGTTCTTTAGAAGTTCATTTTATCACAGCAAGAGTAAAAGTGCAAAACAACAAAACAGAATTCTTAATTCCTGGTAATTATTTGAAAAGAGAGATCAGGTTCCTTACAGGAGAAGACATACATTTGTACCTGTCAGACATGACAACTTAAAGCCCAAAACATGGTAATAGATACTGGAGCATTTTGCAAGTATATGCGTACTGTATTGTTTCTGTCTATTTGTTGTATATTTAATTTTTAGTGAAAATAAACATTTATGGATCATTAAAATATTGTATCAAGTTCCAAAAAATGTGTTTACCATATTTACATCTGTTATATATAGCTATAACCGGAAACAGGAAGCTAAAAATCCCATCATTTTATGAGTATACAATTGTCACGACTTCTTCAAAAGTAATTCATCCAATTTTACCCAGTGATTTTATTACACAATGTATTGTTAAAATGAAATTTCTTGAAATGAATAAAACAAAGAACATGTATGCACAAAATACCAGTTTATTAAGAAAAACAAATTAGTGTTTGGGTATAACTACCTATACAACTTGCAAACAAACACTTCAAACACTGCTGCTGCACATTAAATTGCACATTAAATTGCACATTAAATTGCACATTAAATTGCTTTCCAAGAGTTCTGAATGCATGATAAAACTCCTTTTCAAAAAGGAAATTAAAAGCTTTTTTCCCTTTTCCATAGAAGGGGCCCTGGCCCTATCATATCCAGTGAAGCAATGTAGGTTGATCAATGCTTGACTGATATCATATCCAATGCAATCTTCTATAGTTTTCAAATCTATTATCCTCAAATTTGTTTTTTTTTCTTGTATGGGTGTCTTAGCATGAGAATGAGGGATTTCAGAACGATTCCATTGATGGAGGTGTCAGTATCTGGTCTAGCAATGATGATGTTAGAACTGTTATTGGCTGTAAATAGTGCATGTAAAGATATGTGTTTATCTGCTTCTTCCTGTGAAGAGCAAAGTTTTTTCTCTTCTACTGTAGTGACCTAATGATTTGCATGCTTCCCAGATGAGAATGAATGGCATTTGCTGTTGTGTGCCAAGAACAACACCTTCACTCCTATTAATGATGATGTTGAAACATTGGACCATGTTTTAAAACGGTATTTAACCAGCGACTCTTTGTTCTCTCCAACTGAGAGAAACTTATTCCACCACTGGGGAAGGAATTAGCCATGAACTTGTATCACCTGAGAATCACTAACTACTCTTTTTGTCCGTTCGGGATTCTTGATGGAGATCTGCTGATACGTGTCAGTCACAAAGTGAATTTCTTGTGAACTATGGTGTTTTCCCAATTTACAAGACGCTTAAAGATTACTAGAAACACGTTGATAAATGTTCTTTCTCCAGGTAGATTGCTAACTTTAAGTTGATGTAGCAATGCTATGCAATCCACTACATATATGCCACCTATAATTGGGGTCTTGGAATTTTTATGTACACTTTCAAGTGCATTAAGTAAGTAAACTTGGTTGGTCTTAACTAGGAATCCTTGGCAATGGACTGAATAAATTGGGCAGTAGCTCTTGTAAATTTATTTTTCCATATTTACGTATCACAACCAATCTTTTTCGGAGGTTTCTGTAAGATTTCAAAGTCATGTCCTATCCATGTACATTATGTCTGGATATCTTTTTTCTGGTTGTAGATGCTCTTCACAACACTTTGAACTCGGATTCACCTCTCGTATTTCTGAACTGAAGATCAGTTTGGACAAATTGAGTTGCACCAACCCCTGATGCAATATGGATCAACTCATCTTGTTTATAGTTAAATGGGTTTACAGTACTAGTCACAGTGCCAACAATCTTGTAAACATCATCTTTGTCAAGTTGCAGATGACTTGGTAGGAGACCTGAACGAGTTTCACTATGTTCTCCTTTGTCCGCCCTGGTTTCACATTTATGGATGATGGATCCTCTAGCATGATGCGACCATATCCACCTGTTGACTGCACCATTGCTAGTGCTGAAACCTGTCATACAACCTTTGATTTAAAGTCTCGGTTAGCAGTTTTCTCCATCGTTTGGTCACAAGAAATTGTAGCAATGGAATTATGACTCTTTTTGGATAGTGAAAGCATATTCCAGGCATTGCTTATATATCTCTGAATAAAGATTACATATTTCCAACTAGTATACAGTACGGCCCGTGCCAGATATAGGTTAGTTTCGAAGTCAATTTCAAAATGCCGTGCAACAAATGCTAGCATGTAAAACGGTCATTAAACTGATGATTATAATGATGATAATATTGTCGTTGTCTAAGTGAACTCCAAGCTTATTTGTAATCAAACTTATTTGGTAGCCATTAGGCATTATTAGGATCTTGATCATCACCTCTGTAACATAAGTTAAAACCGAATTTAGGTTCTTAATCTACGGTCATCGTAAAGGAAGCCAGAGCACTGGAAAATGACGTCATGCTCTAAAGTAACAAACGAGATCTGTCGAACAGTCAGACTATGGGCATTTGACCCCTTCCTTCATTTGAAAATTCATCAAAATTCAATAAATCAACCAATTTTAATGAAATTTTCAGTATTTATTGAGTTACGATCACGGAATATAATTACTTTATTAGAAATCTAAGTGCAACTCTATTATTTCGTGTAAGTTGCGTAGGCTAGACAGCAGATATTAAATTAATACTTAATTTTTAAAAATGGTGTTGTCATAAATTCTTTCATTTTTAAAACATGAACATCTTTCTTTGAAAAATAATTTGTCTGATTTAATATTCATTCTTTAAATACGTTTATTCTTTCCGGATTATTTCTAATGTTTAAGTTGATTCTTATCACAACCTGGTCTACATTGAATCAAAAGACTAGTATCAGTTACACTGCATGGAAATATCTATTGGTTTATAAACACAGGAAGACAAATCCCTATTCTTAGGCAGTTTTATTCTTCATCTGAAAATTTCATTATCATTAGTTTTAGCTGAATAATTTGATAAGAGTTGCTCTCATTTCCGAAAAAATAAATTATGTTTTTTTATTTTTTTTATTTAAAAGTAAATCAAACATGAAAAATAAATCAAACATGAAAGATTACGAATTCAGTAAAGTAAAACAAAATCAATAATTCAAAATAATTAATTAACATAACATTTATTGAAATAAATTAAAATGTGTTTTTTGTTTTGTTTTTGAATAATTTGATAAGAGTTTCTCTCATTTCCGAAAAAATAAATGATGTTTCTTGATTTTTTTAACTTAAAAGTAAATCAAACATGAAAAGTAAATCAAACAGGAAAGATTACGAATTTAGTAAAGTAACACAAAATTAATAATTAAAAATAATTAATTAATAGAACATTTATTTAAATAAATAAAAAATGTGTGTTTATTTACAATATAGTAAAGATTTATAATAAATTAAAACAGTAATGTTTTGGGGGGAGTTTTTTCCAAACGGACAGTTTATTTACAATATATTATTATTTGAATATCTCGCTTATTTCGTTGGATTTTCGCACACATTTTGGATGAAATTTATTAATTAGTCTTAAATTGTATTTTTTATCCTGAAATAAAATTCTGATTTATTTTGTATAGACTTGAAAATCGAACTTTAATGCAATGCCTTAATCGTTGGAGGCCCAGTTGTAATCCCCTCTTATTTTCTTTCGCGTTGACGTCTATAAAAAGGAAATATGTTTGAAAAAAGGAACAAATTAACAATGATTTCCAAGTGAATGAATAATTCTTAGGTGGGTAGCCGTATTTTGGACAGGGGAATAAAGTCACAATAGCTAGAACAAGTTAACAATGATTTCCAAATGAACGAATAATCCTATGGACGTGAGTCTGCTCGATCTTGTTGCTTGCTCTGATTACAGATGGACGCATGCGCGTTAAGCGCTTTCGGGCACTTCCTGTCCTGATTGATAGTGGTTCTTACTCCCACTATCAATTACGTCACCAGAAAAACTCGACTCAGTTGATAGGTGTTATATTACGATAACCGTGCTCAACCCCAATTCTCGACCACGACTTCAGGCAGGCTTAATGTTGGAGGTTTTCATTCTTATCAACGTGAAATAAATTACTAATTCTACAAATTAAAAAGAAAAATTCTTATTAAATTATCTTCACGTCAATTTTCTTTTGAATAACTGTGCTCTAAATGTAACGAAACATAATAATAGACAATAATCTGCAGTTTTTTAATCACCCAAAAAACGATGCGAACTCTATTCCGAAACTCCACCAAATGCTACTTTGACAAATAATCAGTATAGTTATAGTCATACACCGATGCTAATTCACTAAAAAAATATATTTTACCTTTTTTTCAGGCAATTATATGTAAACAGCTTGAAAATCTTAGCGCTAAAAATAAAAAAATTAAAAAACAATTATTTTAGAATTAAAATGATTACGTACATTTTTGAATTTTTTTGTTGATATTCAGTGTAATTAATCTATTTTATGTTATATTGTGGGTTTTATTAAATTTTGGTAAAACTGTAGACATACACCTGACACTCCCTGAAAATGTGAGATTCTACTTTTTAGACGATTATATGTAACTAGCCTGAAAAGGTTGGCGGTAAAAATTAAAACAAAAAAACAAGAAAAGAAAAAGAAACAATAATATTTCGGAGTGAGGGATCATTTTCACGTTGAAAGTGTAACGCAAAATGAACGGACCAGATAGCGTTTTAAGGACATATTAGCTGAATCTTTCAGCGAAGGGGTAAAGGCATAGCCAATTTAATGTAGAACCCTCCCCAGATACATACCCATGTAAACAGTGTGAAAAAATTGCCGATAAAAATAAATATTTAAGTATGTATATTTTCAAAAAAACTTACATTCCTGTGAGATGTATATTTACGTCTCGTTTCTCTTGAGGTGGGTCAACCAAATATTATTATGTCAATATCTGTTCTGCAACACTCCAAACCCATCAAAAAATACACAAAGAAGAAAAGTTCTCAAATGTAGAAATCTTGAAAATAACCTACACCACACATTGGGTCATTGCGGGCAAAAAACAAAAAAAAAAACAAAGAAAAAACACAATTACCCGTGGAAAAAGGAAATTAGAACGCCATTATGAATTTTTCAGTTCAGAGTTAGCACATTAAAATACGCGGACATTCGACAATTTAAATTCAGTGATATTCCGTTAATATAGTTAATTAATTTCATCATTTATTTATAAAAAGTTTGAATTCACTCGATTATGATTTTAATTGCCTAAAATTACTTCATTTAGATTACATATGCCTATTTATCTCATTTGAATACGAAACTAAGTGCAAAGCTAATCTCTTTTAATTCACCAGTTTTATTCTATTTTTCTATTATTACATTATTTTCTTGACTCATTTTGCTTATTAATCTATTTGTTTATTCATTTACTTCATTATTATTATTATTTTTAACATTTCTTTATAGATATTTTTTATCTTTATTTTTTTATTTCATAGAATTTTTTCTATAAAACATTCTATAAAAAAATCTTAAAGAAAAAAAATCAATCAAATATGAAATATTGAGAAAAAAAAGCATTTAGTTATAGTTTTATTCCATTTGCTGTGGATATTAATATTTACTGCGTTATAAGCATATAACAATATTATCATACCGCACGAGTTTTAGAGATTTAAAACACCCACCATTTTATAAAGAGGTCTTTCTCGAAATATTTTATAGAACACGGTCACACACATTACATCACAGTGTTGAAATTTTGCTTAATTATATAAGATTTGCTATAAAAACATATTTTTAAATATATATAAAGAAAAATCAGTTGTTTTTGTCTTACCTCTCAACGCTGACATATTTCCATTTCTTGCATTGTGATAGACTTCTCTCTCTCCCTCCCCCTCTCTTACTCTCTCTCTCTCTCTCTCTCTCTCTCTCTATATATATATATATATAGTAGAGAATGGTAGTTTGCTTGAAGCATTACTGGGTATAGTAGTAGTATGTATTTTAAAGGCTGTGGGCAATGCAAATTCCGGGTAAGATGCAAGTTGTAAGGAACAAAAACAATAAATCGAATACGAAATATGACTTACTATTTATTTTTCCTAAAATCTTACATAACAGCAAGAGTGTTATTAGCTGTTTGTGTGATGTCCGGATG
Source organism: Sepiola atlantica (assembly GCA_963556195.1). Classification (NCBI taxonomy): domain Eukaryota; kingdom Metazoa; phylum Mollusca; class Cephalopoda; order Sepiida; family Sepiolidae; genus Sepiola; species Sepiola atlantica. The sequence goes on from OY744517.1 coordinate 76,101,566, forward strand.
ATTCATATATATATATATATATATATATATATATATATATATATATATATATATATATATATATATATATATATATATATATACAGGGTGGGCAAAAATAAGGGTCCTATTTTTAAAAATTCATAACTTTTTTATTTATTGCTTTTTTTTTTTTTTTTTTAGAATAAGTAAAGGACCCCTTCCGAAGCAAGCATGAGCCGTATTAGCCCTAAGGAACGTACCCTCATTTAGAAAACATTATTTTTGCTTAAAAAACTCAAAACAGTGTAAAAAACAATACTTTAGTTTTTGTAAGTTTTAAGAAGTGTTTTTCGGCTAAAATTTGTTTTGTTTATTTCAAAAAATCTCGGAAGGGTCAGTCTACACACACATAAAGTTTGGTGAGTTTAACTTTTATTTTGTGGAAGTTATTAAAATTCAAGTTATTCAAATTTAAAGATAGGACCCTTATTTTGGCCCACCCTGTATATATATATATATATATATATATATATATATATATATATATATATATATATATATATATATGACAACACTTAATAAGTCTCGGTCCTGGCATATATATATGGCGCCACTAATAAAACATCTATATGTTTCTATAAAGTACTAACCTTTAAATAGCACGTGGCAAAATTTGAACTCAATTGAATTATTGTTTATAAATTACAATTATTTAGTGAAATTGCTGCAGTAAATTTTCAAAATAATGGAGGAATCTGAATTTCGAGTGTTTAAAACGCTTTGCTTTCTGATGAGAAAACTACTGTTCAAGCAAAACAGTTGCTTAATACGTATCATTCGGACCTTTCTTAACCGTTAAGGGGTGGTATGCTGACTTTAAACGCGGTTGAACAGATACAAGTGATGCTGGACGCCTAGGCCCACCAAATTCGTCAGTTATCTCAGAAAACATCAAAAGTCCACAAACGCGTTTTAGCCGATCATAAATTGGAGTTACGTGAGATAGCAGAGAAGTTGAAGATATCAAAAAACAGTGTATTCACTACTTTGTCTGAACATTTTTCAATGGGAAATCTGTGTTCAATTAGGTGCCGCGTTTGCTGACAGTCGATCAAAAAACAACAACGCTTTGACGATTCATAGCATTGTTTGCAACTGTTTCAATGCGTCAATGTGTTACAATAGATAAAACATGGATCAATCAATTCATTTTAGAGTCAATTGGCAGTCAGCTGAATTGACAGCAGCAGGCGAAAGCCGTTCAAAGCTACCAAAGACGCAAACATAAGCAAGCATATTTTGGTTTCCGTATTTTTTGATGCCGAAGGTACTTTCTTCATCGGTTACCTTAAGAAAGGGAGAGGACATACATAGCGAATATTACATGGAGTTAGTGATATGTTTAGAGGAAGGAATCGCCAAAATAACGGCCACAATTAAGACGAAAATGTGCCCATTCACCAAGACAATGCACCGTGTTACAAGCCGATAGCAACGTTAGCAACATTACATAAATTGCACTTCAAATTGCTTCCCTACCCATTCTATTCTCCAGATATGGCTTCAGCAACTCTTGACTATTTGCAGACTTCAAAAGAAATGTTGCTCCAATAAAAGAGTGATATCGAAAACTGAGGCCAAAGACAAATCGTTTTACAAAAAACTAATCTAAAAAAATTGGTTGGAATCAATGCATCACCATAGAAAGAGACTATGTCAATTATTTATCTATTTCTGATGTTTAAACAAAAACGTTTTCTATTAACTCAAGACATGATTAAACGCCTACACTTGCGACTATTTTCGTTTATTAATCTCGGATAGTGAAGGGGATAGTGAAGTTTTGGATTTTTTTTAAACTGAATAAAATATATGATACTACCGAATCTATTAAGTTAATAAGTTGGAGTTTTATTTTCTAACCAGCCAAAGTTTATTATATAACATTTAGAAGCGGGCAGGACTAAATTAGCATCATGGATTCTATTATAATTTGAGATATGCATTTTTTAATTAATATTATTTATGAGGTTTGCTAAAACCAATTGAAGTCATTATTCATAAGGGCATCGTTTGACTAGGGTAGCTCTTTAACTTATGAATTTAAATGGCCAATTAATATTTTTATGCTTGCTTTAAGTGAACAAAAGCTCTGCCACTGATTCAAAGCCGACTTTAAGGGCTAAACTATCCAGGTCCAGGAAGTAGGGGAAATTCATTCAAAAATGAGCAAACATGATGAAACTAAAATTAAATTTAAATACTTAGTGTTAAATGCTGTTCAGCAAAAAGATGTCTTTCTTTATTATATGTTTACTTAAAATTATATTGTTCATTTTATTCCATTTAGTATTTCGGTCAAATTGATGTATATAAGTTTCGTATATTTCTCGTTTCATTTTTTTTTTCCTTATTGAACAAGAAACCCACGGGATTTATGTACACAAATTTGACCGAAATACTATATGGACTTTTTGAAAAATTTAAAATAATGATAAGAAGTTTCATAAAATAAAACATATACACTACCGTGCAAGTAATTTTTTTAAAGTTTTTTATATCAGATTTTTTCAGGTTAGTATCAGAGTTGCTAAATTAATTTTAATATTTATAAAATCTCGTCTAAGAAGAATAAGCATTTGGATAAACTTACGAAAACCAGAATTGAAAAGATTAGAAAGAGTCTTGGAGTATAAAAATATTTTTACCGTCTTGAACAAGAAAATACTTGGCACTTTGTTTTCCAAAGTGAAAAGAATTGGTTAGCAATATAAATATATAGGTAATGTGGGAATAAAGACAATCTTAGGCAGTCCCAAAATCAACGACAAGAAGAGATGACCCTAAGACTGAACATGGCAGTTTTTCGTTACAGGAAATACATCGTTACAACTTTGGCCAGGAGTTCAACACGGGGAAATATAAAACTTTTTCTTGAAGAACAATAGCCAGGAGATTGAAAGAAAACGATAGATCATCAAGACGACGTGCAAAAATTGCTTTGTTATCACAAAAGAATAGCATAGATAAGATGACCTTTCTTACTGAATATGGCACTTTCTTTTCATAATGGTTTCAGATAGTTAGTTGGATGAGTCGCGCTTTTCTGTTGTGAGTGATGCACCGAACGATGCCTTCGAAGATCAGGTAAGAGATTCAAGGTCAATTGTCTTCAAACGACAGTTAAGCATGGAAATAGAGGAATTAAGATTTTAGGTGCATTTTTATCACTTGGATTTGGAGAGTTAATTATGTGTGGTATAGAGATCAATAACAAAATATACATCTGTATAATTAAGATTAATTCCGACAGTTCAAAAGTTGTGTCCTTCCTGTTCCCGGGAAAATATCTTGTTTCAGCTCACACTGCAAAATTAAGCAAAAAGTGATTGAATGATAACATTTTTCAGACAATTTTTGAGCGCGGACAAAGTCTTGATCTTAAGCCGATCGATAACTTGTTCAGCACAAAAAGAAAATTGGCTGGTAGAATATTTCCAAGCAAAAGGTCACCTGGGGAGGTAGTAAAAGAAAGGTGAAAAAATATCACTCCGCAACAATATAAAAAGCTGATAGACAGCTTGACCAAACTAATGGCCTTGTTACGGAAGGTTCACGAAGGAGCTATCCGGTATTAGTAAAATGCAAGTTTTCTCATTTTTGTTGGTGTAAATTATTTTCAAAATAAATATTCAAAATTAGCTTAATTCCATGTTTTTTTACCCTATTTTACATGATTATTCTAAATTAGACAAAATCATTTAAATTTTCCCCGAGAATGTACACATACCTAACTTTATTTATATATATATATATATATATATATATATATATATATATATATATATATATATATAGTCTCGGAAGTTTCTCAACCATTAAAACTATATTAAAAAAAAACAAAAAAAAACAAACTTATAGTCCCAAGTCTTCCAGTGGAAAATCACTCATGTAAGTCAATTTATTTTTTACAGTTATTACATTAGTTTATTTCTAACACTATTTTAAGGGATCATCAGTTATTTACCATGAAAAACTGTTTCGGGAATTTATATTTATATATATATATATATATATATATATATATATATATATATATATATATATTATCTCGGAAGTTTTTTTAACCTTCAAAACTGGAAAAAAAAGAAAAACAATTTTTCGTTGAAAGATTTTTGTCTAGTAAGTCAATCAATCTACTGCAATCACTATATTAGTTAACTTCTAAGAATTTACTCTAATATAAATATATTTTTATATATGTTTTTTTTATATAAGGGATCGTCAGTTGTTTACCATGAAAACTGTTTCGGGATTTTAAAAACAAAACAGTATTTCTTTATCATGGCATCCCAGCAGTGTTGATCAGACACCACCTCCCTATTTAATAATTATTTTTTAATTAAAAAGTTTACGAATATTTGATTTAGTTTTGCCTCCAGATTTGTTTATCTAAAGTTATTAAATATAGTTTCTCCTTACCTGTGTTGTTCCTTTCAAAGTGAGTTTACTATTGTACAGAACATCTATTTAATAGAGTTAGATGATCCCATTATAATAACCCCCCTTTTTTCCTTTTGGTTATTTTCTTTATCTATAAATGTTTTAAAATTAAAAATATATATTTATAAAAATATTTCATATATACATATATATACATTTATTTATTTATTTATTTATTTATTTCATCATGGACTATTTACATATGTTATACATTTTTATAGTAGAGTTTTGGATTTCTTGTATCAATTTCTTTTGATTTATTTCATATAATTTAAAAGCGTCAGGATAGCGTGTTATTGCCTTATTTAATTGCCTAAATATTTTATTTTGATCTCCACCTTGTTTAAGCATTCTTATTACTAATGAAGTGACTGGAGGTATAAAATCCATTAATCTTAAAGTAACGCGGGCTATTCTTAGAAATTTTGCATTATACTCCCATAAAATATATACATAGGACAGGTACTACTTTCATGCGGCATACGAACGATATGAAAGGGAAAATAATTTCTTTTATCAAACATTTTATAAATAAATCTACCATCCTCAATTTTTATATCTAAATCTAGAAAGGTAGCATGTATTCCTGTATGTTCACAATTTAATGTTAACTCCCTAGGATATATTAAATGTTTTGTATTTTCAAACTCCTCTCTCTCATTTTTATATATATATATATATATATATATATATATATATATATATATATATATATATATATATATATATATAGAGAGAGAGAGAGAGAGAGAGAGAGAGAGAGAGAGAGAGAGAGAGAGAGAGAGAGAGAGAGAAAAGAGAGTAGTGCAGTTCCAACGAGAGAAAAGTATATATGTAAAGGAGTAAGACTACCAACATTTGTAAAAAGTGTTTTTCAATATTTATTTATTATTTTGTTATTTTATCATTTTATAATTTTTTACATATCTGATGAGAGCGGACCACCGCTTGAAACGCGTTATATACAATTATGAAATGATAAAGTAACAAAATAATAAATAAATGTTAAAAAAAACTTTTTACAAATGTTGGAATCCATACTCCTTTACATATATATATATATATATATATATATATATATATATATATATATATATATATATATATATATATATATATATATATATATATATATATATATTACTATTTCATGTATCCACATAAAATGTTATAAGGAGATATAATTTTTGATGTATCAATTTTCAGTATTTACTTCAACATATGGAAGTAAAGCTAAATATTAAGTTATGAAAATATATTAATGGCAAGTAAGCTATACAGAGGCTCCCGCGTTTCATCCCCGGGGGGTCGTCAGGCTAAAATTTTAGCCTGACGATTCCCCCCCGGGGATGAAACACGGGAGCTACTGTGTACCTTAATTGCCATAAATATATTTTCATAACTTAATATATATATATATATATATATATATATATATATATATATATATATATGTGTGTGTGTGAATGTGTGTAGTAAGGGGCGTGAAATCTTATAGCCAATCATTTTGAAGCACGTTTATAATTTAAAGCGAACTTTTCTCTCGTAAAGTCTTGTTTGCTGAGAGGTAAACATGGCGTCGACTACTTTGCAGATTTCAAATGACAGCGCGCATTTGAAAAATGAGACAGTTCTAAATAAATGACTTTCAAAATGAGTAATGGCCTCTAAAAGATAGTGTATGCACAAACACTTACGCATACACCTTCAGCGTCAAACATGCAAATAACCACTCACTCATAGGCACAATTACTCGTATAGATGCTGATATGAATATATGCTTCTTCATACGTCTATTCGATTCTTTATGTGAATATGCATACCTGTATACACTGCATGCATTCGTATCGTTATGGTGTGCATTGCTCATCAATGTATGTATATATGCATGCGTTTTTTCTGTACATGTATATTTATATGTTTTAGTGTGTGTACAGGTTTACTCACACCACTTGTTAATATGAACTCATAATTACACTAACAAGCTCGATCTATATAAAGTTAGGTATGTGTATCTGTTAACACATTTGTATGTGAAGAATTCACTCTTAAACTAATTAACCTATCATTATGAATTTTGAAACACAGCTGCTAGGCGTTAGGAGTTGTGATGTGAGCTATATTTACTTTCATTTAGCTGTATACAACGGATGTAAAAAAGGAGTGGAAACCCTTCGCTGAAAATTCAGATATCTCCGATTTTTGTGAAAGTTTTACAAATTACAATTTAGACATCAATTAATAAATGTCCCTTAAATTTCAGTTTCTTTGGAGTATTTTAAAGAGTTTTTACGGAACATAACATGGGCACAAATCCCATTTAAAAATTCAAATATTTCAGATTTGCATTGAATTTTGTCCATAGTCATTAGACACCAATTAAGTCAAATCCTTAAGAATTTCAATTTCGCCTTAAGAACGCTTAATTTTAAACATTTTCAAGAATCAAGATCATGTCATTTGATCAAAATTGGAATGAAGATTCTAGGCGTAAATTTTGTTACCATTATATCTTGATTTTAATCTTCGTAAGAAGACATAAAATAGCCATAAAACTGTTCTGTTTGGGGAATTCATTTTATCCCTTCCGGACGGGCATTCTTCCAGTTCTATATAAAAAAAAAAACGTATCGTGTGATGTGCATCCTGATACACAAAATTCTTACATATAGGAACATGCAAGGTTTCCCTCAGAGATGCCATTGTTAATCAAATTTACAATCCCTTCTGCACCCCCCCCCCGATAATTGATACAAAAAAGTCTATGCCTACTACCTTTCAGTCATGACTGTCCAACAGTCTTTGTTTTATCGTCGTTCAATGATGTACAGGGTCACTTTGATGATCATCCAATCAGCAAGAGGTATGATCCTGAATGGGCTTCACACTAAGCGGATCATAACCCCCTAGATTTTTTTCATCTGTAGGGTTATCACAAATATAATGTCTATCAAAATCATCCTCAGACTATTCTTGAACTGAAGCCAAAATCAGGGCAGTGTCAAGAAATAATAGCATCAGAGTTATTAACAATTTTGAACGTCGTATGCAGATGTTCTAAGCATTGAACGACTTTAAAAGAAAGACTGTTGGACATTCATGACTGAAACTTGGTGTACAAGTCAGACATGCTTTTATAAGCCCCTAGGACTGACCTTTACTCCAAACCTAAAATGGAAGACTTACATTAAATCTTTTGTTAAGGTCACTAGAAAAATGGTTGGATCATTCTACCTTTCCAGAGGTACCTGCCTCCTGATGCAATCCTCTACCTGTGTAAGGGTCAGATATGTCCTAAAATTAAGCACTGCTGCCACATCTGGGGAGGTGCCGCTCAGAACACTCTTTCTTGTCGTGGCTGAATACGAAATCGACTTCGCAATCCAGTGGGTGATGATCTCTTCTCGTCCTTACAGCCTATTTCTCACCGATGTTACCTTTTCTACTTTATCGTTATTTCCATAGAAATTACTCGACTGAGCTCCAATCACTGATCACTCCTTCTAAAACATTCACATCAGAAACCCCTCTTACTACCACCACCACCACTACGAAGAAATTTAGTTTCTTCCTCTCTGTACCTAAAACCCAACGGAATTTCCATGAACAGGGTTTCTTTCCAAGAACTTGCCATCTGTGGAACACATTACCACGGGACTGCTTCCATGTAGACTATAACAGGGTCGTCTTCAAGTCCAATGTCAACAAATGCTTGTCGAGCCGTCCTCTTAAATAATCAAATTTTGTCCATTTCATTCATCATGTTCAATCCTCTCATAGTATTGTTCAACATATTAACCCTCATCATTTTCAAGTGGCTGTTGGACTTGCTTAGTAGTAACTAATTATTATATAAAAAAGTATTACATTCATAAATAATAATGAATATTAAAACGTTCGTATTATTTCACGACTACGAAAGAGCATCTTCGCAACAACACACTTAGAGGCGTGGAATTGGGGGAAGGGCGTAAATAATTGTGTCTATACACAAACACTGAAATGAGGATAATGTTTCATAGGAATAAGAGTATTTGTGAATTAAATATTTTTTCAAATAATTATTCTTAAGAAGATCCGTGTTTATTTAAAAGAGTAAGAGAATATTCTGTGCAAAAACCGGCTCTTGATTTGAATATTTATAGTCAAATGACCGTTAGAAGTTAATTTTGACCCACATCGTCTGGTCGCCAATTTCTCACGGATGAGAGCGCTTCATGCGACAGACAATAGACACACACCCTCTTAACAGAGGAAGTAATGCATGTGAGTATGGCCTCCCGTTTTCGGTGCAGATGTGATGAATTCTAGATAACACAAACGCGCTATTTTTCTTTATATCCACTTTCTCTTTTATAAATGACAAGAAAGGCATTTTGCATTTTATTTTGTATAAATAAACTGAAATGCCTATAAGTAGAATTATTTGTATAAGTAAACTAAATGAATGAAAGACGTCATTTTTTCCAAATAGGATTTTTATTTCAAGAAGTAATTCATTGAATTGTTTACAGCGTATGTAAACGCTTAGTGTGACATCGCAGTTATTATGTTGTACGTGTGAATGTTTATGAGCGCAGAACAGCCGAATGACGAAACGACGGAATTGAATAGTTTAAGTCAATCGCAGCGTGTTTAATAATGAAGCATACACTATTGTTGTTTTTGTTAAATCGATTGTTTGTGATAGAACGAAGTGGTATCGATTAGATATATGCTAATGAATCGTAGAAAAGGCTAATATATTGTATTTTGAAGGACCGTTAAGTGTTCGTTATATGTTATTCCGCTAATCGTGAATTATTTTTTTTAACATAGTTCCCCCCAAACAAGGCAGATCGCCACTGTAGACGTAAGGGGCTACTGAGAAAAAGGTTGAGAGGTTTTTTTATGGGGGGATCAATCTAAATTGGGAGCTGTGCAGTGAGATGTCTGTTTACATTAGTTTTAAATTTCTGCATGTCAGTACCGTCAGGAAAACATGGAGCAGGGAGGGAGTTCCAGAGTCCAGCAGCACGAGGAAAGAAGCTTTGGGAGTAGAAAGCTCTTCGGCATCTGGGGACCTCCACAGTGAATGGGTGGGATTTGTCAGATTGTCGGGTTGTTCTAGTGAATTTGCGTCGTGGGGACACCAGAGCAGCAAGGTCATCAGAGCACAATCCATTGAAGTACTTGTAAAACAGGCACAAGGAAGCAACATTGCGGCGGTGGGATAGGGGCTGGAGCTTGGTGGATAGTGAGGGACCTATTAAGTTGGCGACTCTTTTTTGGACCAATATAAAAGGAATTATTTGGAGTAGCCAATAAGAATGCTTATGAGATTAAATACGAAAGTGTGGTTAGAGAGAGCGTTCCTTGTTTATGATGAAATTGTAGAGTACCTAACATACATTAGCAAGAGCTAAATATAAAACAATAATGCTGCTCAGAATGTATGAATCTTTTACAAGATTCTTTTCGATCATTGCTAGTAGATCTGAGCGTTAGAATGTAAATTCATCCGAATTCTTGTATGGATCACTATCTCAAGAAACGCATATTTGGCAGAAATGGATGACAAAGCAGATGTGTATATGCAGCTTTGGGATAGAAAGCTATACCGGTCAACATGCATTAATATATTTTTCTTTTGTTTCTTCTGAGAAGTGATAATTTTCGGAGAACCTTCGTCCTTTTTCAGTCACTTACGAAATGTGAAAACCGGAAAGGATGTTTTTTTATATATTCATCAACGTTTCGTCTTTATTTTTAAGACTTCTTCAGGATGATAATATTGAGAAAAATGTCATGCAAGTACGTGAAAATATTGGGTTTGCATGATGATTTGGTTTTTCCTTTTTCATTTCCCATCACGTTGGATTACCTTCATCCTTCCTTTCTTATATATATATATATATATATATATATATATATATATATATATATATATATATATATATATATATATATACATTTTCGATGTCGTCATGCCAATGGTTTTCTTGCCAATAAATTACAATTCCTCTGTCACTGTCTAAATTGAATATGTTCCAAATACTGATAGATGATCATCTTTCGCATCTGGGTCGTAAAACGTACCAAAAAAACAAGTACAGTTAAGGTTTTAATTTCATTAATTTCCGGAAAACTTCGCCAAGAGTCCACGAAGATTTTTGAAAATGAGTGTTCTCTTCTTTACAAGTACCATTTAGACGAAGGTAAACACATTTGGTTTAGTATTCAAAGATTTTAAACCTCTGGCGCATGCTGACCATTAGACGTATATATAAATAAACAATGGCATTGATTACATAAACAGATCTCTAAAAGTGTTCTGAAAGTTTTTCACAGGGTTTAATAAGGTTTAATACTTAACGTACAACAATTATCTATCTAATTTTAAAAGTATAGGTACTATCAAGTTTTCTGTGGACATTTTTTTAAGAGACAGAAAGAGAGTGAAAGAGAGAGAGAGAGTGATTAAAACAGATATATTTACCTGTTTCTCCCACGAGGGCCGGATGTGATATAAGGTGGAGCTGTGAGGTATGACCACAAGGACATGTATAGCCGATAAAAAAAATGTTCAAATTAGACACAAGGTTGTTTTTTAAGGTCGGAAAATACAGCTCCTCCAAAAGGGCACTGAATGGTAAAAAAAAATACCTGTTTACTCCCGCCGACACTCCTTCAGCAATAGTCTTGAACCAATTTTGTGTTAACTTACGGAGATTAAAATTAACATATAATGCTACTAATCCTTATCTCTAGAATCCTTATTCCAATTTTGATCAAAATCCATTACATCATTTTTTATTTTAGAAAATGTCTAAAATTTAAGGCTTAAGCTGAAGAGGGCTTAAGAAGAAATTCAAATTCAGGGAACCTTGCTTAATTGCTATCAAATGTCTATGGATGAAATTAATGTAAATCTGAAATACATGTGCCCATATCATGCCCCCTAAAACCCCTTTTAAATAATTACAAAAAAAACATCAAATTTGGGGAATATTTATAAATTGATACCTGTTGTTAAAATTTCACAAACATCGGAGATATCTGAATGCCCCCTTTGTATAAACTTAAATTAAGCTAAATATAGCCCACATTACCCATCCTTACTCCCAGCAGTTGTGTTTCAAAATTAATAATGATCGATTGATTAGTTAGTTTAGTAGGGAATGTTGCACATACAAATATAAAAAAACATATACACATACTTCAGCTTATATAAACAGATATATACGAAAGCATGCAAATGGATCCGAGAACAATGTGTACATTAATTTTTGTTCATCTGTGTAAGTGTATGAAGAGATAACGTGTATCCATCCATGCGTCTTTGTTCAAAGATCTGGAATATTTGCGTGTGTGTTTCCATCGTTGTCTCACCCACGCAGCTTTGCGCGTGTGCAACTTGCAAGTGGTGTGTGTTATTCGTGCCGCAGCTATAAGTGCTGGCGTTGATATTGGACGACGGCGGAAGGGCCGGGCGTATCGGTGGGCACGGGGCGGTGATGGTGACGAATCGAGTCCAATCAGAGATGCACACAACTCCTTGCTTCCTATGATCAATGAGCAGCCGTCGGCTACCGAGGACATAAATCATGCAGAGTTCCACGTTCGTTACCCACTGTTCTCCGCCAACTGTAGAGCCCAAATCACTTTTTCGATGACAAACCAAACTTACACGTACGCCGCGCGTGCCCCCCCCTCTCCACACGCAGATACGCATGCACGCGCACATACACATATGCGAGCACAAGTACACATGCATACACGTCTTTTGTCACTGCAGGGGTAAGCCATCGCTGCACACTTTTCTTTTCGCAATGTATCTCTCTCTCTCTCTCTCTCCTTCTCTCTCTCGCTCTCTCTCTCTCTCTCTCTCTCTCTCGCATGTATACATATATATAATTTACCTGTGCATCGTTATCGCTATTATCTCTCTTACGCACACACACACGTATATATATATATATATATATATATATATATATATATATATATATATATATATATATATATATATATATATATATATATATATATATCATCATCATATATATGCTCTCTCCGGTTGCATATGTTTGCTTGGCTGAGAGGATGATATCATGATGAACGAACTACATACACTGAACCGCAGAGGAGGAGGTAATGACTGAGAGGATATCATGACGAACGTACACTCGTTCCCCATCCCCAAAAAGTAGGAGTCAATGCCTGGGAGCATGATATCATGAAAACAGAATAGATAGTACGCTACCCACACAACCACACACACACACAAGGAGAAAGTAATCCTGTGAGGATGGTATTGTGAGGAACGTATACTATACTGCCCCCCCCCCTCTAAAAAAGAGGAGATAATTCCTGGGAGGTATGTATTATGACGAATGAAAATATACAACACAGAATTAAATAACATAAACCGTTTTAATGTTAATATAGTTAGGATTGTATATTATACTTATGCATTTACAATGGCAAGTTTCATTGTCGACGTGAAACGCCGAAATGAAAATTAAACGGAAAAATATAGTCGCCAACTTGATAAACAAAGAGAAATATGTTAGCTAAGGAAGAACGATAACTTCCTTACATAATTTTATAGTTAAAAAGACATGTTTATAAAAATTAACGTTTATATCGTTCTTCCTTAGCTAGCCTCTTTCTCGACTTTTTTTTAAATAGCGACTATATTTTCCGACATAATTTTTATTTCGGCGTTTCATGTGTACGATAAAAACATTAAAAACCCTAAGTTGTTTGTTTTTTTACTAAAAAATGGTTCAAGTTAAATATATATATAAGTTAATGAATAATATTGAAACCTATTTAACTCTAACTGATTTACGTGACTAGAGTAGGAATTAACCCCAAATAAAAGGAGTATTTTCAGACTATTTTTGATAGAATAATCTGAAGAAAAAACTCCTTTTCCATGTTCAGTCGCGTAAATTGCAATAAAAATAAAATAAGAGAAGAAAGGCCAGCATGGCTATTTTTCAATTATTCATTTATGGGGGGGGGGGGGAGAAATGTTTATAACAGGATATATTAAGAAGTGAAAGAAAACTTTAAATAATAAAAAAAATAATTTAACCAGAAAATGTAATTTTATTGGTTTGCATTTTAAGTGAAAGAGGTTTTTATTTCAGACTATATATAGTCATAATTTTCCATGAAAAAATGTTAAGCTCTCTGACAATCACTCCCTCCGTCTCATATTCTTATTAGCCTGAGAGGATGGTATTATGGTGAACGAACCTATACTACACTGAGCCCCTGACTTAGAGCATGCTATCATTACGAATGAACACTACCCTCCCCCCTCCAAAAATGAAGGAGGTAATTACTGGGAGGTCGGTCTTATAACAACAGAAACGATACTACACTATCCACCCCTATTCCGATTAAATCGTATTTTTATTTGGGGAGGAGGAGGGTCATTCATTTAAAAATGCCTAGTTACAAAAAAAATGTTTTCATTGTTCCTTGGCCTTTTGGCTTAGATAAAAAGCCAATTTGATGGTCTATGCCTAATTTGATTTAAATTTTTTTTTTTTAAATAGTTTGTGCAAATAAATAACTCAAAGTGTAGTATCTGTTCTACACATCACAGCGGCATCTGACGTTTTAGTAATGTCGGAAATTTTCATGTAAATTATCGCCTTAACTTTATAAGACGTATTTTTTGTTAATATATATACTTTTTTTTATTAATTTTATACGTGTTTCTGGCTCACAGCCGTCATCAGCATGGCTAACTTGGACAAGGATCGAACCTTCGATATTGATGTCATTGTGGTTGTGGTTGTGGTCGTGGTTTCGAGTCTCTGTCAAAGTCGAGCCGTGCTGAGGATTAGTAAAACTATGAAACGCGTACACGGATTACTTTTATGTGAATAAAACAATAATAAAAAATAAAATAATATGGAAAAAATTAACTTAAAAAAATCACTTACGCGGGAGCCTCTGTGTAGCTTAATTGCCCTAAATATATTTTCATAGCTTACTACTATATATATATATATATATATATATATATATATATATATATATATATATATATATATATATATATAATAAAAACATTCTCTTCTTTTCATCTTACATATATACTAGAAGTATACACGTCCCAGGACGGGTACAATTAATTCCCCGAATATAGAAGTTTTGCACCAATTTTATGTTCTCTTACGAAGATTAAAATCAATATATAATGTTACTAAACCTTATACCTAGAATCCTTATTCGATTTTGATCAAAATCCATTACATGATTTTGATCATAGAAAATGTCTAAACTTCAAAGCTTAAGCTTAAGGAGTTTTAAGAAGAAATTGAAATTATGGGGATTTTTGTCAATTGGTGTCTAATGGCGATAGATAAAATTGAATGAAAATCTAAAATATTTGAATTTCAAAATGAGAGGTTGTGTCCATATTATACCCCTAGAACCCCTTTAGAATACTTCAATGAAAGTGAATGTTGATGTATATTTATTCATAAATGTCTAATACCTATTGTTAAAATTTTACAAAATCGGAATAATCTGAATTTACACGAAGGGCTTCCACCTCATTTTACCCCTTTTGCATAAAACCAAATTAAACTAAATATAGCCCATAATACAGAGCCTTATGCTTAGCAGCTGTGTCCCAAAATTCATTAATTAGTTTAGAAGTAAATCTTATACATAGAAATATATAAACATATATATATGCCTTACTTGATATGTAAAGTTATAATTGAAATAACTTAAAACAGCATTTCAGGTCAACTTAATAATTTATTTCGCCCCCAAAACGGACCCTTCAGAAGTTGAAGACTGTCTCACTGCACAAATCAGAGTGAATACATTAATCTCTCTTACAGAAAGTATTTCTGTCAAGGAACAATACATCCAACTCGGATCTATCATGTTATAACTCGTGTTTTCTACATAAAATTTATAAATTACTATTAATAATAATATTCATTTTGAAATAATAAATGTATGTCAGTATCAGTACTATTTTTTAAAAAATGACTCTTTCTTCTCCCATAAAAATGATTGCCACTGCTAGCTAAATATTCCATAAATAAATAAATCGAATATGTCTCTCCTTTCTTTATAGTTTATTTAAAATTCTAGCAATAAAATTCTTTTTAAAACAATAAATAGTCTGTCTTATTACCGTAAAATAATTGTCAGCTAAATATTCTTCAAAGCAATAAAACAGATGCCACTTTTTGAAATGCATTGATTAAAAAATGTCTGGACCCGTGGAAATTCCACAGAGTTTGCGACATATTTCAATTCTATGGACGCCCGGTGCGAACGAAGATCCTACGATACTATTGTACGTCCTTTTTTCAAACTTAAACATACTTAACTAAATACTCTGGTTAATGTAGTTTCGGAATATATCTGGTTATAGGGGTCTATCTCCAAAACCCTTGTTCGAGTTTGTGACATATTTTCATTCTATGGACGTCCAATGCGAATGCAGATCCCCACGATATTATTGTATCGTCTTTTGACAGAACAGGTACTACACTTTGAATTATTTATTTGCTATAATGTGAAAAATGCAATTTAACAAATAAAGAGGGCCAAGAAAGTGTATTCGTCTTCAGTGATCGGGCGTCCTATCTTTAAAAAAAAAAGGAGTGGGGGAGGGGTGATAACGTTCGTACAAACATAAAATTACCATAGCGCATTATTGTTAGATTGTACTGTTTTTTAGTCGACGGGACAACGTACTTCGCTTTTGGAACAATTCATTTTAAAATGGGTAAAGTCGGATATTTTTTTTTATTTTGACGACATCAGATTAATCACTATTCATTTTTATAAATGTGGGCGAAAGGTGATAACGTACGTACGAACATAGAATGCCTTAACGTATCGATATATATATAGATTATTATTATACTTATACTTATATATAGTAGTAGTAAGAGTAGTAGTAGTAGTAAGAGTAGTAGTAGTAGTAGTGGTATAGATGTAGTAGTAGTAGTAGTAGTAGTAGTAGTAGTAGTAGTATACCGTAAAACAGACAAACGAAATTGAATTACTTTTTTGCTTTTTGTTTAGACCTCTTCTTCAATTCTCTTTTTATTTGTTTCTTGATTTTTCCTTTTAAAATTGCATCAAGTTGCAATTTTTTACCTGAGCGACACCAGATTAATCACCACTCATCATTTTGAGATCTCATTTGTTTTAATGTATATGAAAGGTGATAGATGATAGATAACGTACTTACGAACATGAAATACCTTAGCATATTATTATATAGATTATTATTATTATTATTATTATTATTATTATTATTATTATTATTATTATTATTATTATTATTATTATTATTATTATTATTATCAACTCATTAGGAGTTCTCACACAAGTCATCATGATGTTTCCTGGCGTCTGAGTGACAACACGCCTCTCTAGATTTCCAGTATTCTTCGCCATTGCAAATGATTTTGCGTTATCGCAACAGCCGCTTACTATTGATTTCTCGTTGGCATCTACTATTGGTCTTCACTGGAGTTTGGGTGGCAATAAGCCTCCCCAGGGACCAGTACTCTACGCACCTTTTCATGCTCTCCCTCCTTCCAATCTTCCTTGACCTTTCATGACTATTTTGTGTGGTATCAGTCGAGGCTGGGGATGATCACATTCGGGGGGTTTTTTCGGGGGGGGGGGGGAGATATGAGATTTCTTTAAATGTCAGTTATTTCGGATTCACGTAATGTTCCTTTCATGTGTTTTGTTTTATTTCTGTTGCAACTTCTACGTGGCTGGTTTAGCGTTCATAGCTTATGTGTGTTGGTTTCCACATTCAAAGATTTTTCTTAAGATTTCAGTTGTTTTTATCATTGTCGTCTGTTGTATAGTCTCAGTCTTCCCTTTGATTCAAATTTCTCAGAAGGTTTTTTTTCGTAACTCTTTCTAGTGTTCCTACTCTTATTGATATTATATTGACTTTCTTCTTTCAGTTCTCTGGCAAGTTCCGTGTATTTGTGTTGTTTTTTCATATTTTCAATGGAAAGTTTCATGTATTTACTACTGATACTACTACTACTACTACTTATTATTATTATTATAATCATCATCAGTAAGATTATCATTATTATCATTATTGTAATAATAATAATAAAAATTATAATCATTTATTATTATTATTACCATTATTTTCATTATCATTATTATTATTATTAGTAGTAGTATTATTATTATTATTATTATTATTATTATTATTATTATTATTATTATTATTATTATTATTAGTATTGTTATCATTATCATTATCATTATTATTATTGTCATTATTATTATTATTATTATTATTATTATTATTATTATTATTATTATCATTATTATTATTATATACTGGGAGTTTTGACACATGTAATTATCAGTGATTGCTTACTGGCAATAACCAGTGGTGTTCCTTGGAGTCTGAGTGACAACAAATCTCCCCAGATTTCCAGTTCTCTCCACCTCTTTTGATAACATTTGCAAATGACTTTGCGTTGTCGCAAAAAATCGCTTACCATTGATTTCTCACTGGTAAGGACCATTAGTCTTCTCTGGGATTTGGGTGGCAATAAGCCTCCGCCAGGTCCCAGTACTCTCCGCACTCTTCCAGCGGAGATCTAGTTAGTGCTTTCCCTCCTCGGTCTTTTGATCCTCCTCGTGACTATTTTGTGTGGTATCAGACGAGGCTGATGTCGTAACTGAGGGTGTAGTTTATGAGATTCGTCGCAGTTTCAGTTCCTTCGGGTTACCGTGATGTTTCTTCCATGTTTCTGTTGCAACTTCCATGTGGCTAGTTAGTGTTCGTAGTTTATGTTCCTTCTCTTGTCATTTTTATGAATCGTCCATGTAGCAGTTTCTCTTCCCACTTAAAAAAAAAATCTTTTTGATTCTGGTTTCACTTCCTGTATTATTTATTTTGGCGGCGTCGCTTGCTGCAGTTGTCAGTCTTTTTGTGTTTAGGGTTAGGTATCCTATTTACGGTTTAAGCTTCTTTTCGGAGTTTGGTGATCTGGCTTACCAATCTGATTTCCCATCCAGGCTTTGTCAGTGCATTCTTTTGGACAGTTTTTGTTTCTTCTTTTAGTTTCGTACTAACTAATTTAGACCCTGCATATATTAAGTTGTTTAGGTATGTGATGTTAGAATTATTGAGAAGTCTATTTACTTTTTCGGTTTCTAATTTTTATTTCTTTCATACTTCATTATTTCCCGTTCGTTGCACAGAAACACTTTCAATTAGGATGTTGCCAATTTTAATGTAGTCCGTCCTGTAAGTACTCGATGTTCTTCTAGAAAATAATTCTATCAAGAAAGATATCGGAGAAACCAATGCCAACAATAGAATCATCTGATTCATACGAAATGAATAAATAGATGAGACAAGGTGCACTATCAAACGCGCATAATGGGGAAGTTACAGCAGACAATATAGTACGAATATATATACATAGTTTATATATATATATATATATATATATATATATATATATATATATATATATATATATATATATATATATATATATATTGTGCTGGCAGAAGGAATTTGTCAGATCGCTAAATCTCTTTGGGGAACTTTGAACACCCTCCCTTTTTTTCCTCCTTTTTTCCCCTTCTTTCCCCACCCTAACGTAGTGCCTTTTAATTGTTATTTTTAACGAAATCATTAGATTCACTTTTTTTAATCGCTCCATCGTTAATTTTGGCACATTCAATTCCCCGTTTGCTCTTTCTTTCGACGATATTATTGATTAAAAACTATCGATTTTCTCCTGGCGAGATGATAGTCGAAAGGGCCTTTGAGAGATTTCCGCGCATCCTTTTTAAATGCATTTATAAGTTTTGTACATCAAAACATTTATATATATATATATATATATATATATATATATATATATATATATATATATATATATATATATATATATATATAAACTATGTACATATTAACTATTTACTTAATATAAGTTTTCTAAGCTCCCAAAAAGACGATAGATTCTCCTCCCATATTTACATGGGAATACTTCTTGATATTAAACTTATTTATCCTTTAAAGATTTGCTAATTTGCATTTTGGTATGGACATTTAAGAGAACTTTCGATGGAAGAGAAATATTCAGACAGTACTGAGTTTTTAATGTTAAAACTTCATATTTACTTATCTCGTCTTTTAACCCCTTTAAGTTATTCTATACTGATTTGGATCTGTAAGATCAGAAACCGATAACTCAAACATTTTTTTACTTTTAAAAGTATCAGTATTGTTATCATTATTATAATTATTATTATTGTCATTATCATGAGTAGTAGTAGTAGTAGTAGTAGTAGTAGTAGTAATAGTAGTAGTAGTTAATATGCCGTAAAAGGACCTTTTGTTTAGACCTCTTCTTGAATTCTTCCTTGACTTTTTACCTTTTAATTTATTTTATCCTTTCTTTACTTACGATTTAGCTATTTTCCTATTCTGATTTGGCTATTTGCCTGTGGTCATATGGCTATTTGCCTATTCTGATTCAGCTATTTTCCTATTCTGATTTGGCTATTTTCCTATTCTTATTTAGCTATTTGGCTATTCTAATTAGGCTATCTGCCTGAGTTGCCTACTTGTGTATTCTGATTTGGCTATTTGCCTATTTTGATTTGGCCTATTCTGATATGTGTGTATTTATATGTGTCTATTCTGATTTGGCAATTTTCCTAGGGTCATCTGGCTACTCTTTTCATATAGTTATCTGATTTGACTATTTGCCTATTGAGATTTGGCTACTTGTCTATTCTTATTTGGCTATTTGCCTATAGTTATCTGACTATTTGACTATTCTGATTGGGCTATGTGCCTATTCTGATAAAGTTATTTACCTATTATCATTTCGTTTAGCTATTTGCCTATTCTGATGTAGCTATTTGCCTATGATCATTTGGCTATTTCCCTATTCTGATTTGGCTATTTGCCTATTCTTATTTTGCTATTTGCCTATTTGATCTGGCTATTTTTTTATATGGTCATCTGCTTTAGCTATTTGCCTATTCTGGTTTGGCTATTTTCATATAGTTATTTAGCTTTTTGGTTATTCTGATTTTGCTATCTGCCTATTTGGCTATCTGTGTATTAAGATTTGGCTATTTGCCCATTCTGATGTGGACTATTCTGATATATATTTTTCGGCTATTGATATGGCTATTATTATGTAGTCTAATCTGATATATGTATATATATATATATTTATATGTACATATTTGCCTATTGTGATTTGGTAATTTGCTTATGGTCATCTGGCTACTCTTTGCATACGGTCATAATGCTATATGTCTATTTTGATTTAGCTATTTGCCTATGGTCATCTGGCTATTTTCTATGGTAATTTGCCTATTTTAATTTGGCTATTTGCCTATTCTGATTTAGCTATTATGATTTTGCTCATGCTCGTCTAGCATATTCTGTTTAGTTGTCTATTTTTATTTAGCTTTTTGCCTATTTAGATTTGCATATGGTTATCTGGCTATATGTCTATTCTGATTTAGTTATTTGCATATGGTCATCTGACTATTTTCATATTCTGATTTAGCTATTCGCCTATTCTGTTTGGGCTATTTGCCTATTCTTATTTGGTTATTTGCCTATTCTTATTTGACTGATTGCCTATTCTCATTTAGCTATTTGCCTATCTTTATTCAGCTATTTTGCTATTCTGATTTGGCTATTTGCCTATTCTGATTAAGCTATTTGCCTATTCTGATTCGGCATAGTCTGATCTATATGTACATAGACATGTATTTGGCCATTTGCTTTTTCCTGTTTGGCAATTTTCCTATTCTGATTTAGCTATTTGTCTCTAGTCATCTGGCTACTATTTGCCTATTCTGATTAAGATATTTGCCTATGGTCATCTGGCTAATTGCCTATGGCCATCTGGTTATTTGCCTATTCTGATTTAGCTATTATCCTATGGTCATAAGGCTATTTGCCTATTCTGATTTGGCTATTTGCCTATTCTTATTTAGCTATTTGTCTATTCTTATTTGGCTAGTTGCCTATTTGATATATATGTATATATATGTACATGTATATATGGATTTAGCTATTGACCTATTCTGATATATATGTACATGTACATGTATTTTGCTATTTGCCTATTCTTATTTAGCAATTCGCCTATTCTGATTTGGCAATTTTTATATCCTGATTTTGCTATTTGGCCTTTATTTGCCGACGTTCATCTGGCTACTATTTTACTATTCTGATTAAGCTATTTGCCTATAGTCATGTGGCTATTTGCCTACGGTCATCTGGTTATTTGCCTATTCTGATTTAGCTATTTACCTATTGTTATCTTGCTATTTGTTTATTCTGATTTGGCTATCTGTTTTATTTTGCTATGCGCATATTCTGAGTTGGCCTATTCTATATGTATGTATATGCCTATTCTGATTTTGGCTATTTGCATAGTCTGATTTAGCTATTTACTTATGGTCATCTGACTATTGCCTATTCTGGTTTAGCTATTTGACTATTCCTATTCGGCTAATTGCCTATTTTGATTTCACTATTTGCCTATTATCATTTAGTCATTTGCCTATTCTTATTTAGATATTTGCCTATTTTGATTTGGCCTTTTGCCTTTTCTGATTTGGCTATTTTATCAAGCTATCTGCCTATTCTGATTTAGCTATAAGTCTTTTCTTATTAAGCTATTTGCCTATTATTATTTGGCCTATTCTGATATATATATACGTACATGTATATATGTATTTAGCTATTTACCTATTCTAATTTATTCATTTGGCTATTTGCCTATGATCATCTGGCTATTTGCTTATTCTAATTTGGATATTTGCCTTTTCTAATATACTGATTTGACCATTTGCTTATACTGATTTGGCTATTTGCCTATTTTGCTTTTGCTAATTGCATATTCTGATTTAGCTTTTTGGCTATTTTGATTTGGCTATTTGCTTATTCTGATTTGGTTATTTGCCTATTTTATTTAACTATTCGAATTTGACTATTTGGCTATTCAGATTAGGCTATTCTGATTTGGCTATTTGGCCATCCTGATTTGGCTATTTGGCTATTCTGTTTGAAAGTACTTTCGCGTTTCTCTGTGTTAAATAATACTATACATTATAAAATATAGTTACGCTCGTAAAACAAACAAATATTGAACAACAACACGACGAGTAATGTGTACATGGCTGTCTCTTCTCTTTCAGAGAAATGTTTTCTTTTTTAAAAAATCACTAATAATGTTTAAAAGTAAAACTTTATTTACTTAAAACCAATCTAAAAAATATCGGGTCAAATTTTCCTCCGCTGAAAAAATAGGTTGTTAATGTAATGAAAATAGTTTTAAAATACTTCAGGAATTTTTCTATTTCTATTTTATACCTCAGGAAACGAAAATTTACGCATAATCATATGTTTCGTCCTACATGTTCTCCTATAACCAAAATATTAGCGAAATTTTGTCAAATATTATCTTACGGTCGTTAACTTTTAATGACATCCCCACACATATTCATGAGATCCTTTGACGCCCACCCCTATCCTTCGACCACTCATTGGCAGAATAGAACGTCTATGAAAGAATGTACATTTTCATTATGGAGCGCTGAAAAAGTTGAGCTGGAGTGGTTCCTTTTTTTAATGGGGAGCGTGAGGGGTGCCAGCTCTAATTTTGGGCGTTGGAGCAGGGGCGGGAGCAGCTCCACAAGTAGTGGATCGCGTAAAGCCCTGTATATATATATATATATGTGTGTGTGTGTGTGTGTGTGTGTGTGTGTGTGCGTGTGTGTGTGCGTGTGTGTGTGTGTGTGGATATTAAAATATATATTTGTTAATACTCATTAAGCTCCATCATAATTTTCGGGAGATATTAAAAAATTGAATAGAATGCAATATTGATTAAATCATAAATTGTTCAAACATAGGTTATATATAAAACAATTCTTTTCTTAATCCATGGATTTTCAAAGATATTCTCTTATCCTCAGAGGAAATTCGACAGAGAAGCCAATATAATTTACTGTAATGCAAACATTTGAAAATATAAAAAATATAAAAGATATTAAAATATAAACAAGTTAAAAAGTTTAAAATATGTAAAGAGAATCATCACTATTAAAGAAGCATAGGAAGTTCGTTTAATCAAATCCGAGAATCCAAAGTATGAAGCAAGTGTAGAGTGAGAAGTTGAGAGTAATCCAGACATCCGAAGTTGTGAGAGGTTCCATTCTAGGAGATAGATGTATTCACATCTAGATGAAAGTTTGTTGGAAGTGAAATGAATCACCAATAAAAATACAGAAGTATATGCCCTGAAAGAATTGTTAAAACATTGATAAAAATTCAAATAGCAGACATGTCAAAAGCCATAATTTTACTTCCTGGGATGAGTAAAAAAAATGGTAGTGTTTGTTCAAACTGGGAGCGAATAATTCAAGTAAATTTTAAGTTAGTTTACATTAATTAATTTAATTAAAAGGGTCTTAATTTGAAAAATTGTTTTCAAGGAAATTTTTTTTAAAGTCAGTAACAATAAATAAGATGCAGTAACATTAGCAAAATCATCCTATAAGTAAAATATAAATAAAGGGGCCATTAAGAGGTAGAAGTTATAATTGAATAATAATAATAATAATAATAATAATAATAATAATAATAATAATAATAATAATAATAATAATAATGATAATAATAATAATAATAATAATAATAACAACAGCAGCAGCAACAAAAACATACAACAACAACAACAACAACAATAATTACAACAACAGCAGCAGCAGCAGCAGCAACAACAAAAACAACAACAATAACAACAACAACAACAACAACAACAACAATAACAATATTAATAATAATAATAATAATAATAATAATAATAATAATAATAATAATAATAATAATAATAATAATAATAATAATAATAATAATAATAATAATAATAATAATAATTTTTTTTAATAAAAATAAAGCATTGGAAGGTTAACAATTAAAAAACATATTTAAAAAAATAATATATTTTGTATATTACGAAAAAGACCCCCAAATACCGTGTTAACAAAATCACTATAACTCGAAGAAAAATTAATTTTTGTAATTAGCGATATTATTGTTTAATCAATATTTTCACAAAAAAAAAAATAATATAATTGCAAAAAATATTTCATGTGATTTTAATGATTAGAATTTCTGGGAAAATAAAAAATGCGACATAATTATATATTTTCCCTTTCATACATGAACGTGTATCATCAGCGCAATTTTTTTTTTTTTTTTTTTCTCAATGTATAAATTGTCAGTGTAGTCATTAACTTTAATTTACTTTTTAACACTTAAAATAAAAAATACACTTTATTTTAAAAAGAATCAATGTAATTTATCGTTACGACACGTTAAGAATAAATCGAGTAACTAAAGTTTTAAATCATGTAAAAAAAAATGATAAAATTGACGCACTTCGTAACGTAAAAATAATTTTCAACATTTAAAAGTTTTATTTCAAATTCTAAGAAAAAAAATTGGTAAACAGATGTCATCAATAATTAAAAACTAATACCAAGTTTAATATGAACCTCTTTTGTTAAAAATAAAATAAGATGTTAATTGCGTACACTCACAAATATTTTAATTAAATAAGCATTTCCCTTTTTATTATAACAAAATAAGGGTACTTAAATTTGTTTGTAGCGTTAAAAAGAATAAAGAAATTAGTGGATAATAATTTTTCAACTTCTATAAATTATTACAAAACCATTTTTATATATAAAGTTAAAAATGATAAATTATAACATTTTTTTTTCTCCATATAGTTTGCATAGCGATAGTCAATTGGTAAACAAAGTTGTTTGCCGATTATGTGACGCCGGATTTTATTAATTTATGACTTTTGGGGGTATAATTTTCCTAACTTTTAGTAAAATGTGGGATTTTTGTTTTTTTTTTAAACTCAATATCTTATGACTTTAATTTAATAATTATCTTTGAAATAGTTCCCAAAAACTTATTTATCTTTCAAGGGATTTTTACAAGTAATTTTCCCAAAGTTCAAAATTCACTGCATTTTTGGGGTTTTCAG
This sequence comes from Sepiola atlantica, assembly GCA_963556195.1. Lineage (NCBI taxonomy): Eukaryota > Metazoa > Mollusca > Cephalopoda > Sepiida > Sepiolidae > Sepiola > Sepiola atlantica. The sequence goes on from OY744517.1 coordinate 76,127,119, forward strand.
CCGCCGTGATTACATAATTTATTTATTTTTCACACGTAAACATGCAGTTTTTTTTTTGTTTTTGTTTTTTAAGATTACGTTTAGGCTTTTATCTTTCAAACACAAGAGGCGGCCATTTTTGCACGTGCCTGATGTGTATATGTATATGTGTATGTATATATATATATATATATATATATATATATAATTATTATCTTTTTTATTTATTTATTTATTTTTATTTATTTATCAATTATTCATTATTATTATTTATTTATTTATTTTTGATTTATTTATTTATCTATTTATTTATTTTTTAAATTTCTTCTTTTTTTTTTTATTTATTTATTTATTTATTTTTTATTTTATTTTATTTATTTATTTTTTATTTTTATTTTTTTTTATTTTTTTTTTTTTTATTTTTTTATTTATTTTTTTTTTTTTTTCGTAAATGTTTCTTTATGTATGTGTGATAGTGCACCTTGAACCTCATGAAAATGAGAGAAACACTATCCCTGTGACAGGATCACAGGTAAACTAAGCCTGGGCCTGGTGTTGCCACAAACACTAAACCATGATAAATGTCTATAAACACAAATAAACGCCGTGGGACTCAGAAGAAAGATCTGAGTGTCATGATGGGCAGGTGCTCCCTCGATGGCCAACATGGGGGACCCGGTCCGCATCCTGCGAATGTTGGCCCTTCTCATTTCAGAAACAAGACAACGAACAAGAACCAGGTAAGTAACCTCTCTGATTCCAGGTATGACAAGGACACAGACCAGAGACAAGTAAACCAGAGCGAAAACAGCAAACTGGAAAGATATAGAAAGAAATGGACCATGAAAGAGAACAGACTGGTGATGGAGTGCTACTATAAAAGCCGCTACCCTATAGAAAGAGGCTACCGAAAACGAATGAAACATCTCTGGGACATTGCTAGTGACCCACATACAACGGAACAAAGGATAGCAGATCAAGCTAGACAGATCCTCAAGCGAGGATGGTTCTCGGAGATGGAACTGACGGAAATCAGACAGAAGGCTAATGGCGAAACGGAGCAAGAAACACCACCAAAGGAGAGACCACAGGAAGAGGACAGGCAAAACATACACACTGAAACTGAAGAGATTGAAGACTACGGAATCACAGAACCAGGGGAGATAGAAGACTGCGGAACCACAGAACCTGCTGAGATAGAACTCAACGAAAAAGAAGCAAGTGAAGTGGAGAACATAAGACGATACATGTTAGAAAACAAAACAAAACTCCCATCTCTCAGGAATGAAGTAGCGAAGAAGTTACAAGCAGAAACAGAAAGAGTAAACAGACTCCTCACACACATCCCAACAGAAACTATTACAGACCTAAACAACCTGATATATGCAGGGGCAAAATCGGTAAGTATGAAACTAAGAAACGAAGAGAATGGACAAAAGAGAGGACCGACAAAACCTGGATGGGAAATCAGACTGGAAACCCAGATCACCAAACTTCGGAAAGAAGCTAAAACCGTGAACAGAAGAAAGGAGGACATGAAACGATTAAGAAGCAAAAATCAGAAACGCAAGGAAAAACTAAATGAGAAACATGAAGAAATAAAACAAAGGATAGCAGCAATAGAAGGAAGACTGAGACGATACAGGTACAAATCAGAACAGAGCAAACAGAACAGGACCTTTGAAAACAATGAAAGCCAGTTTTACAAAAACGTAAATGGAGAAAAAAACAACGACAGAGCAACCGAACCCAACAGAAACAAAACAATTCTGGAGCAAGATATGGGAAGAACCAAAAAAGCACAACAAGAATGCCCAATGGTTGAAAAACATGAAAGATGAACTGCAAGAAATCGAAGAAGGAACCGAAACAGAAATCAACAAAGAAACGATCAAGAAAACCCTAAGAAAAATGGCAAACTGGAGAGCACCAGGCCACGATGGAATACATGCATACTGGTTTAAAAAATTCACGACCCTGCATGAAAGAATAGCGCAGAAACTGAGCGGATGTATCCGCAAAACAGACATACCAGAATGGATGACGGAAGGAAGAACAACACTAATACAAAAAGACCCCAAAAAGGGAACGACCCCCAGCAACTACAGACCGATAACATGTCTACCAATAATGTGGAAAATTCTCACAGCACAACTGAGAGAACAAATCTACCAATCCCTGGACAAACGTGGACTGCTCCCCGAGGAACAAAAAGGATGCCGGAAAGGACAAAGAGGTGCACATGATCTACTATACATTGATCAAAAGACTCTGAAGGAGGTGAAGAGCAGACAAAAGAACATAACCATGGCATGGATTGACTACAAGAAAGCCTACGACAGAATCCCCCAAACATGGATAATTGAATGCTTAAAAATATACAAGATACCAGACAGGATTATTAATCTCATCCAGAACTAAAACTGACAGCCGGAGGACAATACCTGTCTGAGATAAAAATACAGAGAGGCATTTTTCAAGGAGACTCTCTATCACCACTACTGTTTATAATAGCCATGATGCCACTCAACTACATACTCAGAAAGTGTGATGCCGGATACAGGTTTACGGATACAGAACAAAGAATAAACCACCTGATGTACATGGATGACCTTAAACTGTTTGCAAAAAAAAACAAAAAAGAACTGGAAAAGCTGATAAACACAACCAGGATATTCAGCCAGGATATCCAAATGGAGTTTGGAATAGAAAAATGTGCACTGCTAGAGATCAAAAGAGGAAAACTGGAAAAGACAAAAGGTATAGAACTCCCCAACCAAGAGGAGATGAGGGCGCTAGGAGAACAAGATAGTTACAAATACCTGGGAGTTCTGGAAGCAGACACAATCAAATATACAGAAATGAAAGAGAAGATTGGAAAAGAATATCTACGAAGAACAAGGAAACTTTTAGAAACTAAACTATATAGCAGAAACCTAGTAAAAGGGATAAACACATGGGCTGTATCACTAATAAGATACTCTGGACCATTCATAGGCTAGACCAAAGAAGAACTCAGGCACCTTGACCAAAGAACTAGAAAACTAATGACTATGCACAATGCACTGCACCCAAAAGACGACACGGACAGACTCTACGTGAAAAGAAATGAAGGAGGTAGAGGACTGGTAAGTATAGAAGACTGTGTGGAAGACACCAAAAAAGAGCTGGAGAAATATGTAACCCAGAACACGGAAAGACTGATCGCCACAGCAAGAGACACCAGCCCAACAAACAACCCCGGAAGCACTGAACCCAGAAACAAAAAGACAAGAAAGGAAAAGTGGGAAGAAAAACAACTACATGGACGCTTTATAAGACTCACAAGCGATGAAGCCAATGAAAACAGCTGGGCATGGCTAAGAAAAGGAAACCTGAACAGAGAAACGGAATCTCTGCTGACGGCCGCACAGAACAATGCGATTAGGACAAACTTTATTAAAGCAAAGATAGATAAAACCCAGGAAAACAGCAAATGCAGATTGTGTGGACAAAGAGACGAAACGATAAATCATATAATAAGTGAATGCAGCAAGCTAGCACAAAGGGAATACAAGAACAGACATGACAGCATGGGGAAAGAAGTACACCGGGAAATGTGCAAACAACTGAATTTCGAATATGCAAGAAAACGGTACAAACACAAACCAGAAACTGTACTAGAAAACGAAAAACACAAAATCATATGGGATATGAATGTACAAACAGACAAACCCATAACAGCAAGGAGACCGGATATGATAATAATCAACAAGAAAGAAAAATCCTGCAAAATCGTGGACTTTGCCGTTCCAGCAGACCACAGAGTGAAGATCAAAGAGACGGAAAAGAGAAGCAAATATACTGAACTTGCCAGAGAATTGAAAGGAATATGGAACATGAAGAAAGTCAGTATAACACCAATAATCATAGGAGCACTAGGAACAGTCCCCAAAAACATGGAGAAAAGACTAGGAGAAATAGGAATCAAAGGGATAACTGAGACCATACAAAGGACAGTAATGATCAAAACAGCTACAATCCTGAGAAATGTCCTCGAATGCGGAAACCAACCCACATAAGCAACGAATGGAGAACAAACACATGGAAGCACAAAACAACAGAACCGGGGAAAATACAACCGCACGAGAGAGGCGCAAGCATAGGCTGACGCCACGAAAATTATGGACAGAGGGTCGAGGAGGGAAAGCGCAAAACCAGACCTCCACTGGAAGAGCGCGGACAGCTCTGGGACCTTGGGAAGGCTTGTTGCCACTCGGGCCCCAGAGGGGACCAATGGCCCTTATCAGCGGGAAATCGTTGGTAGGTGGCTGTTGCGATTACCGCAAGGTCATCAGCGGTGATGAACGAAAAGAGGTGGAGCATACTGGAGGCCTGAGGAGACGTGTTGTCACTCAGACTCCAGGGAATACCACAGGTTGTCGGCAGTGGGTGACCACTGACGATGACCAGTGTGATAACTCCTAGTGAGTAAATAATAATAATAATAATAATAATAATAATAATAATAATAATAATAATAATAATAATAATAATAATAATAATAATAATAATAATAATAATAGTAATATGTTTAGGGCAAAGTCAACTGAATGATAATGTATATGTATGTCAGTATAAATCAAGCAGATTTATTTAGGATAGAAATAAACTAAAGAATAAAAGTTGATATCAATTATTGTAAACAAATCTCAGGGTGAGAATTAGATTCTTTTTGCTTAAGGGTCTTCAAAATAAGAAGACACTTTTATAAGGGTTACGATTTAAAAAAAAAAAAAAGATTGTTCCTAAAAGGCAATGCATCCTGAACAAATAAATTTACTTAATTTAAGGGGGTTTTAAATTGGGAGAATTAGCTGATATATTATTATTAAAGGGTTTATTAAGATAACTTATACAGATGTATGAGATAATATTTGTCAAATCAGCATAAAACTAGGATATAGTAAGAGAAAGGATGCGATTATTAAAACGATGTAAAAATGAGGATAAAAATATTTGGATGGAATAATTTAAAATTATTAAAAGTTCTACAATTAATAAAGAATGTATTTTTGTGAATTAAAAAATTAATAGAAAGGTTCTAATTTAAAATGCTATATGTGAATTTTAAACTAAAATGATAATGTAATAGTGGTGTTAAGCGTAAGTAATTATCAAAAGTATATTTATCCGTTTCGTTAAATGTATTCCAAACATTTGAAGAGATTAAAACATTTTGGGAGGGCTTTAATAAGTATGGAAATAAGGATTTGGAGAAAATGTTTAAAAGATATTAAGAATTACTTTAACGCATGAATCTTAGAGAGAGATATTATAATTCAGGCATTATATAAGTCTAGTCGACTTGACTATTGGATGGAGGTGGATTTTCAGTGAGAGTTAATTGGTTATATTTAACTTTTCCTTTATTTCTGCATGCTGAGAGAAGTTCGTTTTTAGAATTTATTAGATTTTTACTCTTAGCAGCAGTGATTATCATTACGGCTTTGGAAGTACACAATTGACAAAAATTAGATCCTTGGGTGTAAGATTTTGATTTCGTCAGGATCAACAAGTGAATATGGGATATTTTTAGATTTTAAATTCTTAATTAGGTTAGTTACGGATGTTCCTTTCATTCTTATCGTTGTTTATTTTTAAAGAAGATATATGGTTTGAGATGCAGTTTTTCAGTTGGTAAGCTGATGCCCCGGGATAGGTGTATATTTTAGAGGAAGTAATTATTACGTTAGGTACACTACTTATAGTAGTAGCTTCATTAAGAGTAGGGGTATTGATGTGCTGGTTACAATGTGGGTTTAAATTATTTGAAGGGGTTATTATATGTTACGCATTGGAACGGTATTTTATGTATTCTACTTCAATGTGAATGTTTGTTCTTCTGTGTTTGCTTTGTGATGTTTCTGGACTCGATCTTTGGACTTCTGAAGAGTTACATGTATGAGAATTTCAGAATATATACATATCTATTCTTAGTGTTTGTACGAAACGGACCGTAAAGTTATATGGATCTTTTGAATTTTGAAAAATCAATAAAGAAATGATCATTGGAATTTAGCATCCTATTATTTATTTATATATGCTCTGATGTTAAAAATTAACATTAATCGAGATTTTACTTTGAAAGTTTTTACTATTTGACAAGATTATACATAAATATATTTTTTATATAAAGTTAGTATATGTTTATATGTTTGTATGTACAGGGTTCTCTTCTAAACTAATTAACCGGTCAATATCAAGTTTGGAACACAGCTGCTAAGCATAATGGGTCGTAATGTGGGTTATATTTAGTTGAATTTAGTTTTATGCCAAAGGGGTAAAAAGGATATGGAAGCATTTCGTGAAAATTCAGATACCTCAGACTTTTGTGAAATTTTAGCAATTGGTATTAGATATCTATCAATAGATAGTCTCAAAACTTTAGTTTCTTTGGGGTATTTAAAGGGATTTTAGGGGCCTAATATGCGGTAAAGTTGAAAATTCAAGTATTTCAGATTTGTATTGAATTTGATCCATAGTCATTAGACACCAATTAAGCAAGATTCCCTGAATTTCAATTTAGTTTTAAGACCCCTTAAGCTTAGTCTTACATTTTGGACAGTTTCTAGAATCAAAATTATGTAATCGATTTTGATCAGAATTGGAATAAAAATTCTAGATATAACGATTAGTATCATTATATCTTCATTTGAATATAAGTAAGAGGTTATAAAATTGGTGCTATTTGGGAAATTAATAGTACCCGTTCCATTAGCGATGAACTAGTTTCGTTGCAAGATTCGGGTTTTAAATCATCCGATCCGACACACCAGAAACCTAAGCATTTCCCGAAAGAAAATTCTTTCTCTTCACCACACACACACACACACACACACACACATGTATGTGTATATATATATAATCTGTCAGATATTATTCCTACATATGTGAGTGTATGTTTGTATGTTTGTGTGAGTGCATAATTATTATCTTCATAAACGACTGAAATGTTCCGCCTGAAATATATTGAGTTGCGCATTGACGTTAAACTGAATTAGGAGGTTATTGTTTTGGGTTATAATATCCCATTGAAGGAGAAGTTAAAATTCATTTTACTTCTGCAACTCTCGTAGAGACAAGTTTGAGAAGATATTTTAGATATACGTATTTTATTGACTTCTTGTGGATTTATTATTTTTTATTTCGAAAGTGTGGGAACTTTTCTTCTTATCTGCATTTACCTTCTACCTGGACGTAATGCATCCATACACTGCTGCCTTAGCTATTTCTAATTATGCATTGACGTATTTTGTACACTGACTTATTTTCTAAATGCTTTACTGTTCTTTAGTTGTGAGCTTTCCTAATATTGTATTGCATTGAATTGGCTTGTATTGTATTTAACCATGTTGGCTTCCATGTGTAAGTATAAAACTGTGTGATATAAAGATAATTAAAGAATTGTAAGAGCGTGGGTGGGTGAATCGAATTAAACTTGAAAAAGACTAATTGAAAAGTTATGCTTCCCCCCACACTCCCACTTGCCACTTTGATAAGTTGATATCACTCGATTGTCAATGTCATGAGATAATACATTAAACCACATGTTCGTTTGATTTTCCTACATCGAGGAGTGAAAATTACAATTTTCAGAAAAGCCATTTTTTATGATCTTAGCGAGTTCCTACCGGTAATAAGTATATCAAAGTAAATAGGAAATTGTCTCCAAGAATCCGAATTAATAATTTCTTGGATGCTTTAGAGCGCGACGCCGGAGAAAGTAGACGGTAATTATCTAATAAAATGGGATTATATTCTAAAAGTGACCCCCCCCCCTCGATCCGTGAAATGTAATTAAAAAAAATGAATTGTCGAATTATGAGGTGACCAGATTTTAAACGAGATTTGGATTGTTAGGTTGGCAGTGCCAAACGCATAGTTAATGGAGAAAGTGTTAACCAATAGGGGAAAAATTATGATTTAATCTATAATCGATGGGAGATGTGTAAAACCCCAAAAGAAATTATATATTGAATGGCTTAGGTCCCATTAAAGAACAGATGGGCATAGGAATTAAGTGTTCTAAATCTCAATGGGGTTACATTTCACATGTGCGGGAATAGCGTGGGCGCCAGTGGAGAAACGAGAGTAAGATGACATGTTACGATTAGCAGAGGAGTATTAATCAGTTTCCGGATGGAAGCGAACGAGAGAAGACGTGTTTTAAAGATATAGCAGCATGTCAAGTTCAAATGCTATTAAATATCTTGTGGTCATGTACACATGAATATTGTTGGGGGAAAAGTATGAACCAGCAAATCCTCAGCTATGGGTAAAATAGCAACTCATGTTCAATTAAACACCAAATTCTCCTGAAGTTCTAACTTCACTAAAATCTTGGCATCAACTATCTAACATGATAAAGCTAACCAATCAGTTAGCGATTAACCGCGGTGTACTTTACATGAATTTCCGTCAATCACAAACCGTCTTGATAAGAAATCAAAAGTTATTCATTCCATTCATCGTTTCCAATCCTCTCATAATATTCTTCATCATTGGCGTCAGGAAGAGCATATGGCCTATAAAATGTAACTTGCCCTTGATTCATCAGCCATCACCGGGTAGAAGTCTTAAGCAATTCGTAATTGTATTCTCAGTATCGCCCGCACTGAGGATTGAACCTTCAACCTCCAGAAGACTGTCACTTAGAAATGATTATACTTAGCACTTTTATCCGTTGTGCCGCGGGTCCTTTACTTTTGTGAGAAGGATTTCTAAGGAGATATAAATATATGGAGACTTGTTTTTAGTCCCTCGTTGATTCAGCTAAACTGAACTGGTGATGATTCTTCATGGGGTCGTCTGTCGCCCGGATCTTTATTTCTTGCCAATAATTAACACGTCATTTGTATCCAAAATATGTTGTTTATTATTTATCTTAGGTACAAATTTCGGACAGAGAGAAAGAGAGAGAAGGTATTTTAAGCTACATTTCATATGTCTTGCATCCTCACTTCTAACGGCACATCTCTCAATTCCCTGCGTGCTAAACGAGCATGCGTTCCCTTACTTCCGTTTCTTGTGTTCCGTCCACGTTTCCCATATATGTCACTTTTGAACTTTTGATCTCTTGTTAGTTTACTTCCGGTTTCCAGTTTCAAACAGTGGGCGTGGCTTGTTTGAAGGCCAGAACAGAATATAACACATCTACACTTAACTTGGAAAGTATATTACAGCCAAAAGATATGCAAAATACAAACAGAAATGAACTAAATCGATGAAATATGTTTGCACATTTAAATCAAATTGGTCTATGGGCGTAGTATTTTGTACCATACAATTATATATATATATATATATATATATATATATATATATATATATATATATATATGAATATATATATATATATATATATATATATATATATATATATATATATATATATATATATATATATATACATGAGTGTATATGTGTGTGTGTAAGGTTAGTGGGAGAAAATCCCAGTAGAGTGCTTGATTATTAAGAAAAATAAAAAATAAGAGCGTAATATTTATTTATTAAGGTTTGTATTACATAACAATATGATTTTCAAATCCTAACAAAGGAGACCTATAAAGCGCTATTTATTGTAAATCTCTGTTATATTCTGTCCAGGTCTTCAAACAAGCCACAGCTACTTTTTGAACCCGGAAGTAAAATAACAAGATATCGTAACCCTCAGAAGCTGAAAAGAGTTCTGATAAAGAGGGCTTTATAGGCCCCCTTTGTTAGGATTTGAAACCGACGGTACCGATGTTCTTGTGATTTTCTATGATACAACCATATATATATATATATATATATATATATATATATATATATATATATGAAGTCTCTTAAGTTTATATAGAAACAAAATCAAGTAAAATTAAATTTGAGAATAAGTAAAGGAAATAATAATAGTGGTGATGATAATATTATTAATAATAATGACAATAATAACTAAGATTCCATCTACAATAAAACTAATTGTAATACTAATAATCATAGTAATAACAGTAATATATATAATATTCAGATTAATAATATATGGTACTAATAATAATACTAATAACTAATAATAACACCAAGGCCAATAATCTATATATATATAAAACTCAATGTTTTAAAACTCAGACTTTTTCTATAGGGCACACACACTAACACACATACATACAGATGTATGTGTGTTAGTGTGTGTGCCCTATAGAAAAAGTTAGCGAATTTACATAAAATCTAAAAGTGTATTCTAATGTAAAATCAACCGAGAAAGTTAATGGGCGTATTCCCGAATCTCTAAATTCACTCCTAAGGAGGCTATGGGGCAGATTTCGTCTGGGGGAAGGGTCGATTATTTCAGCTATTTTCAGCTTAATTTCAATTTAATTATGTATTAATTTAAGTAGAAAACAATTATATCATGTAGTCTTTTTTAAACAAACAAATTGCAAGTCATTCACGCAAAAAACTGCAAGTCATTTCCTCAAATTCAACCGAAAATTACATCATAGGGAGAATGCGGTGTGGAGAGGGGAATTCAAAATTCTAATACGATAATTGTAGGAAGGAGGAGGGCGACTAACCCAAGCTTTACTTAGCCAACTCATAATTGAAAAGAGGAAATGAGTCAGCATTTTTTAGATTTTACATTTTAATGGTCACTGCGCGCCAGTATCCGCCACTGTTCGCCACTGTCAGTCAGTGCCTGCCACTGTCAGTCACTGTCCTCCACTGTCAGCACTATAAAGAAATAGCAAACCCATAATTCAAGACAGGAAATGAGTCATTATTTTTTAGATTTTACATTTTAGTGGACACTGTCTGCCAGTGTCCGTCAGTGTCCGCCAGTGTCCGCCAGTGTCTACCAGTGTCCGCCACTGTCAGCCCTATAAAGAAATCATCAACTTATGATTCAAACAGGAAATGAGTCAGCATTTTTTTTTATCTTACATTTTAATGGGCACTGCCCGCCAGTGTTCGCCACTGTCCGCCACTGCCCGTCATTGTCAGCCCTATAAAGAAATAGCCAACTCATACTTCAAAACAGGAAATGAGTCAGCATTTATTAGATTTTACATTTTAGTGCACACTGCCCGCCAGTGTCCGCCAATGCCCGCCACTGTCCGCCATTGTCATGTAAATATATATATATTATGTATAAAAAATCCCCCCATCTGTAAATAGAACAAGCTATACTAATCTTACTATTGAGCTATGCGATTGTAATCTACTTTTTCATGTGTGCACTACCTCCACTATTGCAAATATTAAGTGATAAGAGTTTTTAAGAGTATAAAAGCAAGTGATGTGAGAACAGTGATCAAAATGATAACTTTATCTGTCAACCAATTGAGTATAGAAACATTGCTTTTTGATTCTGCACCTGGGCATCGCCGGGTAGCCCTGCTAGTATAATAATAATAAGAAGAAAACTAGTACTAATATTAATACTGCTAATAATAATAGTAATGCAATTAATAATAATTCTAACCGTAATAATAATTGTGAGACTGCCATCATCGTTATTAATATTAATAGCACCCATTCTAATAACGATAATGGTAATGGTACTGCTGCTGCTACTACTACTACTACTACTACTACTACTACAAATAATAATAATAATAAAATAATAATAATAATAATAGAATACTAATAATAGTGATGACATTAAAATAATACGAAGATAATAATAATAAAAATAAAATTAAGATAAAAAATAAAATTAAAAAACATAATAATAAAGTAAATAATATATAACTAAAATTATGAATATTTTTTTAAATAGAAATCATAATAACATAATCATGAAAAAAATAAATAATAATAATAATAATAATAATAATAATAATAATAATAATAATAATAATAATAATAATAATAATAAAGGATTAAAAGAACTTTATATATAATATATAATAATGGATGAAAAAATAACGATAACAACAAAACAAAATAGTGAAAATAATAATAGCAGTAGTGATTCAATAAATAAAAGAGAAGCTTAAAAATATAATAACATATTATATGGGTAGGCATGTATTTGTTATATTATGAGGGACCCCGTGTGCCTGGAAGTGTGTAGGTCCACTAGTTTTTATTATGAGAAGGGGTGAACTTTCTCGAGCTCGGTGCAGGTCACGCTGACACGCACCGAAGGGAACCGCTGTGAGTCACTCGTGTTTTGAAAAACTATAACAAGGTTTCAAAAGTCGACGCCGGCGCAGACGGCGTGGGGTCAGAAAAGGTCAGAAAACATGAGTGAACGAAAATGTTTTGCATGTCTGTCCCGCGTGAACATCTGTGACGTCACTCCTCCGTTGGGAGAAATTTAGGTTTGAAAATGAGTTACTGGTTTTGCAGCGAGCTGGACGGTCGACCTATCTGAAGTGCTCAGGAAGTGAGAGCGCGGAATCGAGAATGTAATCGCTCGTCATAATGGCTGTATCTCTAGGAGATCCAGCAGTAATTTCCCGTGCATCGTCGCATCCCCCAGCGAAAAGAATGAATGAGGATCGAAAGAATGAATGGAAACAAACCCCTTTTCGCAACGCACGAATAAAAGATTGAATCTCTCTGAGGAAAATCGTCTCCGCGTTTCTCTTCTGCCTGTCGATAAAATTTATCCACAGATCGAATATCATCAACACCGATCACAGCCAAGGAGACACCACGAAACCGACGGTACCAACGGCGATCACGACCAAGCGACGAAAGAAAATGTAAGGTAACTTTTTTGTGTATAACATTTTGGGTCCTAACCTGTAAAACAGAAAAAACTAAAAATCGAAAGATATGCCTAACGAACTATGTTTAATGAACTGTGTTTAATGAGTAAATGTTTAAAGAACAGTTGTTTTAACGAGAATTAATTTTAATAGGTGGACAGTTTAAAGGCTTAAAATCGCCTTAAGAAAATGTCGCTTGAAAGTGCCTTACGGAAAGTGTTAAAAAAAATTGAAATCGCTTAATAATCTTCTCATACACTTTCGTATTGTTTTCGGTTCGGAAATGTAACAAATCCCCTTTTGGTGTCGCGCCCCCTTTCGGTGTACTATGCAACATATTCATAGGACAATAGAACAGATTTATAAATTAACTAGCAGGACCCGTGTCTTGACGTTTCCCGGGGGAATATAAATAAAAGATTTAACTATATATTAGATTATCACTTCTTAAAAGAATAATCAGAAAATAAACCATTGTAAGTTATGTAGATGATTAAAATAGGATTTAAAGTGTTGCCAGAAAAAGGCCCATAAATTTTATTAAATATTTATAATTTTAACGCAAATAAGTCACAAGTAAATATGAAAATGAAAAAAAAATGTTGCGGCTTTGTTGCTGTCGGTTGGAACATACCAGTAACTCTAAGTCCGTGTTGTTAAAACACAAACTCAAATAAATAAGAAAATAACAATTTCGCAAAAATCAAAAATGTGTTTTATACCGACAGACAAAGTCGTTTCGAACTTTCTACGCTCATCAGTGCAGGAGTGGTGGTTGCAGGCGCTTGCATCAGAATCTTAATAGTACGCAAAAAAAACAACGAACGCTGCAATCACCAATAAAAATAATTACATAAAAATACATTAAATATTTAGGTGATAAAAATCGTACATATTTCTAGACAAGCGTCTTAGTCTAGTCGTAAAGACGCTGGACTATAGGTTCGATCCTTGTTTAAGTTAGCCATGCTATGACGGCTGTGAGCCAGAAACACGTGCCCATGGATTACTTTTATGTACGTATAAAATATATATATATATATATATATATATATATATATATATATATATATATATATATATACGGTTTCGTATAT
>OY744517.1:76143434-76148434 GCA_963556195.1 Sepiola atlantica
CAACCATAAACTGGTGTAAAATAAAGTTGCAAGCAGGTGGCATAAGGTTGTATACATGCGAAATAATATACATAAATAAACGCAAGTAAAGAATATATATATATATATATATATATATATATATTTCTTTTTTCCCAAATCACCTTGCGGATGACCACGAATCGCCAAATAACTGTAGGGAATATTTCAATTGCCTTTGTCTACAGAGAGTAGGACGTCTTGAATTAATAATGATAGCTTCCAATATATCTAGATGGAAGCGGTGTCGTGCTCTGTGCACAATGGTAAATGTATCATCAGAATATAGATCACGACAGATTCTTTTGTCCAAAAGGTGGTCACCTATGGCAGACTCCTGGGCTTGTGACCGCCCGGCTAACGGGACGGGTTCATGACGACGAATGCATCCGGGCACATGTTGAGCCACTCTCACCGATAATCGCTTAATGGTCTTGCCTACATAGTCAGCGTCGCACTGACATTGAAAATTATAAATTACGCAACTTTGCTCATTGGTAGGCAAGACGTCTTTGCGGAAGGAGGGGAAAGCGGATCGAGTGGAAAAAATAATGCGCATATTGGCAGCATTGAAACAATGTGTCACCGAGGAAGATATCTTTTCAACCAAGGGCTGGATGCAAGAACCCAACTACGGAAGTTTAAGATAAATGGGGCATCGAGGAGGACCAAATACCGTAGTTCTAGTGAAGTTATCAACCTTACTTCGGATGATATGCGAGACGACGTGCTCGGGGTATCCATTAGAAAGACAAATGTCCTTGATTCATCTTATATAAAGTTTTCCCCATATTATTCATTATTCATTTTGTAGTGTGGCACCATTTTGTCTCTTCATATATATATATATATATATATATATATATATATATATATATATATATATATATATATATATATATTGTTTATTTTTATTGCGATACTTTTGAACGATAGCAATTATTTATACAAGAGAGCATTTTACCCTAATGCTAGTTGGGAATAATTTTCTCTGCACCAAGGTTATGCCCCCTTACTGGAAGCGACATATAGGTAGTATAAATACCTTTGTGTGGAACATTAGATGGAGGAACAAATCTGCTTTACGCACACCCTTACTCATTTTTAACTTGCTGTATAACTGAGAGTGTTCAACTCTGTGGTCCTGATGCTGGTTGTTGGCTTCAAAGTTAGTGGCTATACCCTGTTGGTATCTACCCTTTGCGTAAAGGTGGCTTAAACCAAATAATCTATCGTCTACGATTATAACTACATTCATTTCCAGCAATAACTTGTTTGTTATAATTTATTCATGATAGTTCGGTATATTTAGTTTATTGCATTCCCTATTGATTTCATTTATATTATTACGTATTTTACGTTTAATTTTATTAGTCATTACCATGTTGTGGGTAATCATATTTGATTTCTTTATTATTATTATTCATGTAATTATTATCGCAATCACTACCTTTTTGGAATTAAATGTTGTCAGTGTTTCTCGAATTTCTCAGTTCATTATTGTAGAAACCAGAAATTGAATATTTGTCGTTTATATGATATCGTAGATATTCTATTCGAAATGTTGGGAATTATAGAGTTTATTATGGATCTTGGGTGATTAGTGTTTTTATGCACATAGTATAGGGTTTGGTTAAGTTTGTGAAAAGGTGCAAAAGTGTTGTTATTAAAGTAAAGAGTTTAGTCTAGGAAATTGTCTACCTTTTGAGAATAGTCTCCCTTGACACCTCTCCCAACAAAGGTACGTAATAACCACCCTTCTTCTTTCCATTTCCTTTCCAAAAAGAGGTGTATACACATGTTTGATCGAAATTTGGGTCAAATAATCAAGGAGTGTCCAGTAATCTATCAACTCAGGACAAAACAAAGGTCATAATAGACAACCATTTGCCCTTGGATATAAATGCTCTGCATATCGATATAAGACATGTTGTAAGCATGTTTGAACAAAATTGAGCAAATAGTTTAGGTTATAAAAACAGAACTCTATTCACGCGATATTTTGGTGCCCATTTTAAAAAATAGCCGCCATCTTGGCCCATTTAAGGGCAAATAAGGAATATTTAAAGAATAAATTAGAGAGAGTATTTGTGACAACTTTAATTCTTGCATTACTATTTGAAATCGTTTTTCATTTAATTATTCTATTATGAACCTGGCAAACGATTAAGCCTGGAAATTTGAACTGAGTGCCAAGCATAAATGCTTGATTGGATTCATTCAACATTCCCAAAACACGAGCGTGAAGAAATCAGGATAGCTCAAAGACGTAAGTAAATACTGTTACTATGACGATAATCCCTATTTACTTGCCTAACCACGAGGACAAAGTTATACACGAGGTCATTTTTTATGAAGGAGATATCCATCTCCCCCAAAAGGGGTCATTAGATGGGACAAAAATAAAAATGGGACAAAATATAAAAATTGTCTCAGTCAAGAAGGATTTCTCCTCTTCCGACTGAGGATAAAACAAAGACGACACTTTGATTCCAGTTCGAAGGCCAGGATGTGAGAGTCATTTCGCTACCAGATGTGGAAAAGTGGATGAATTAACGAAATTTCTTTTCTTTTTTTTTTCTTTTATTCTCGGGTAAGGTTTCTTTTCTGGATTCGATGTGGGCGATTTATCTCATGGGTATTGCAGCAAACTATTGAATCGGCTATGCCGAGTTTAAGTCCTAGCTGATCTACTGTGATCATTTACGCACTAATACTGTCGGGAAAGATATGAACCCGACCAAGCAGAAAGTAAAGAATATTTGTTTAATTAGATGTATACAATGAATCATTTACAATAGGCATTTTGTAACTGCATTGAATTAAATAAAAGGGTTTACATTCCGCAAAATAGATGAGGCAGGCGTTTGGAAGCCTTATATCAAATCTGTTGCTAAGGTTGCTGGGAAAATAGTTGAATTATTTCAACGGTTCCAGAAAATACTTGACTCCTGGCGCAATCTTCTACCTTTATAAAAGCCAGATACGCCCTAATATTGAGTATTGCTGCCTTTCTCACGGAGTAGACGTTGCTAGTCTTTCTCTGCTCTATCCTTATTATGATAGGTGGAGGGAGGGCTCAGGGCATTCTTTCTTGCTTCGACAGAGTACAAAACCGACTTTGCAATCTCGTAGAGGATGATCTCTTCTCTTCCTTGCATTCCCTTTCTCACTGAGTAGACGAGACATTGCTAGTCTTTCTCTGCTCTATCCTTATCATGATAGGTGCTCAACTGAGTTAGAGTATCTGTAGAACCTTTACAGCAAGTGCCCGTCTATCTACCACCACTGCAAAAATGTCATTTCTTCTCTGTGTTCCTAAAACCAAACGAAACTTCCATGAACAAGGCTTCTTTTCAAGAATTTCCAATCTGTGGAACACAATACCACGGGACTACTTCCCTGCCAACTACAATATAGTCGTCTTCAAGTCCAATGTCAATAAATACTTATTGGTCCATCCTCTTAAGTAATCAAATCCTGCTTTTTCATCCAATCTTCTTATAATATTTTCTACATCTAATTGATATTCTCATCAACCTTTATATTCGAGTGGCCCTCGGTTTTAATAAACGATGACTCATTAGTATAATAAATATGCTTAAAAGGGTTAATATGCCGTAAAATTGACAAACGAACCCATTTTCAGGTTTTATAATATCATTTATCACGGATCTATTGTGTTAGGCGTATTTTGTAGATTTGATGTGTGTTAGCGAATGGGTACACAAGACAACTTACTGAACATTAATTTTAAGTTAGATGGATATTTTCCTGACTGCCTTTACAACTATATACGCTGCTAAACTTGTATCAAATAAACTTTTATATTTCCTCCATTTACTGTTCAGTACTGTGAATACTTTTACATCCCTTTTCGATATTTCACAAATGACTGCATTTAATATTTTACAAACATCTCTCCGGATTATTTATTTTCTTTTGTCTACTTCTTTCTTCCTTCCTTTATCTCTTTCTTGCTTTTTATATCTAATTTATTCTTATATCTCTGCCAAACTGACTTCATGTCGTTCAGTCTTTCTAACTTGCCTATTAGCTATCTTATTCTCTTCAGATTTTCGATCTTTGTCCAGTTTAAATGTCTATTTTTTCTTCTTTTCTCCAAACCCGTACAAAACCTACCAACACAATACTTTTTTTCTCGACATTTTTTCTATTATATGAGCGAACAAAACTCACCAATGAATAAAACACAGTCGTTATCGTAGGACACCGACAGGGGGCGCTATCAGCTGCCAGCGAACCAAGACCTGAATGGGCGTAAGGGTTTGGCTCTGGCCTTCGTCTGACCTTCTTCTGCTAGCTGAAATCCTTTATAACAACCAGTTCTTCTGTATTAACTTCTCGCTTGCGCTGGTCACTGGTGTTAGAAGTGATACCACCTTTAATCTTACGTTGCATTTTAAAGAAACCAATTCGTTGAATCAGACTTTTTTTCTTTCTTTTCTATTTAGACTAATATCAGTGTACTATTCTTTCTGCACACGTTCCCTTCAATAACATGTTTTATTGATGAAACTTGAAAAAGAAACAAACTATATTTACACAACTGTCTTCCATATATATATATATATATATATATATATATATATATATATATATATATATATATATATATATAAAGTAGAGAACTAAAAGCGAACTTTTAGGAAAGGTAGAATCTATTGTGAAAAATATACAGCTCAATATACTGGATAGAGCAGATAGATAGAAGGATGAAAAGGAATTAGAAAAGCGACGAAGGCAGATCTTTTTTCAATTCAGTTGCTCAATGCAAGATGTATTCCGCAAAAAGCAATTTATTTAATTATTTTTTTTCCTTAAGCCAGGCTTTTCAAAGATCAAAATCTTATCATCAGAGGAAATTGCAGGGATAGATAAGTTGGCGAAAAGTCAAGATTCAAAATCTGAAAAAGTAAAACAAAGATTGTGGGGAAAAAACAAGGCAAAAGCTGTCCGAA
>OY744517.1:76153434-76265934 GCA_963556195.1 Sepiola atlantica
TTATTTTGAATAATTGAACGTTTTTGTTTTTTTTCTTGTGACTACTTTGGTGTTTTTTATTGTGTTTTGGTCATGGTCTTTATTATTTTTATGGTTAGGCAGCAGTAGCTGATTTTCAGGTTATTTTTGATAGCTTGTTTGATTTAGGGAAATGTTTCTCTACTAGTTTGAGAAATGATGTATGATGTTGGTGTTGGTGGTTTTTTTTTTTGTAATTCAACCAGATTGTAATGCTTTATTATGATGTCTTTCTATTGTAGAAAACATAGTAAGAGAGTCTGCATAAGCGCATATATATTTATATTTGCTGTAATAATTGGTAATTGGTGGGTTGATAATATGTTTATATTTAAGGGTGCATCGTTTTCTTTCGGTTAAATGTTACTTTAGAAGTCTACCTACTTTAGTTTAACTGTTATTTCTATTGAAAATCCTATTGTTCTTATCGCTTTTTCTTTTTAATTTTCAGTTTATCTATATTTGGTCGCTAGAATAATAGAAAAAAGATATAGGTCTCTAAAGAGACGACGGTATAATCCTGATAAAAGAACCCGGCGCTCTCAAAATATACAAACATTTTAAATTAATTAATTACGCTTTAAAATGGTTAAAAGTTAATAATTTTAGATTTTAGGTGAAATAAGCGAGCTTAATCTCGTATGTTTAATTCATTTTCAATTTTAATTATATTATGTATTGACCAAAAGTTCCTCCCGAAAAATACTTGGCCAAAACGTTAGTTAGCCAAGACATCGTAAATTGATTGAAAACACTGATGATTCACAAAAAGTAATTATACAATTATTTTACAAATATTAAAATGGCTGACTTGTTTACGATGAAACTGAAATCTGTTGTGGTGGATGTAATTTCATAATTAAATTATTTTTTAAATCTGATTTTTAAAAGTATTGTTAAATGAAACAGACTCCATATCGAGAAAAATAGTATTTAAAGGAGAGTAACTACTTGCCCTTTGTTATCTCTCTTCATAAAACAGCTTTTTGAAAAGCAGAGTTATCTACTCTTACATTCACCAGCCAAGAACAAGGAAATATTTAATGAACGTGTTCTCATAACAGACAATTAAATAGTTCTCATTTTCAAAGTAATTCTTTTAACTTGTTATTCATGTAATAAATAATTATTATTGTTGATCTACATGGAATCGTTTTCATCCAATTTATTTCTTCATATGTGTGTCTTACACTCACAAATACCACCTTATTTCAAATATTTTAAGTGTTGCATAAATAATCGATTAATAGAAAATAATAAAAAATAATCATGTTTAAGTAACGTAGAAGCAATAAAAACACGCACGCATATGCTCACAATAAGTGGTGACGTTATTTTATTACTATTATAGAGATAATAAAATGAAATATGGTTGTTTGTTTTACCGCCAAAAAATCAGGTCATTTGTTTGTCAATTCGGAGTACAAAAGCATTTGTTTTGTTCGGTCTGATTTTGTTTTTTGTCCTTTATACAAACAGAAGTGCATACGTTCGCACACTTAAGAGCATACATGAGTCCATTTAATACATACACATCCATGTTAGGTATTTTAGCGCCCTTTCGTTACTCATTGTAAACATCAGTGTTCAACAATCATATTGGCTTGAACTTTTCAATTATTCAACGAAAGTGAATCCACAAAATCGTGCAGACTTTCATTACGGTTTAACATCGCGTCTGATCGAACGGTTCGCCCGCAGTAGCTGATGGGAAGGCGGCGAATAAAACAAAGAGAAACAGCGGCGAACGAAATCAAACTGCGAGGGACGCCAATTAGGACGAAAGGGGGGAAAGCGCCGATGTCGAGGGGAGAGAGTGTCGCCGGCGCCCTCTAATTAGGGGAAGAGAAGAGGGTATCTTTAATCAAGGGCCACGTTTGATTTATGCGTATCGATTTTGTCATTAGTTTTTTTGTGTCTCTTTCATACCACGTCAATTCATCGAACCAAACTTACATTGGATGAAGATGAACTATTTTATTTATCTTCCTCCCACAAGGTAAGATGTGACACAAGGTCGGGAAAGTGGGATTTGAAAAGCCAGCGCCCGAGAAGGTGAGCACTCTGGCCTGCAAAAATTGCCTGGGCAGCCCCGTCAGCATTCCCCGGTAGGGGCGCCTCAGGCAGTAAGCAATAAACTTACTCCTTCCCAAAGAGGGGAGGCAAAGCCTGTGAGGGTGGACCTCCTAGAACTCCACAGGACCGTCCCATAGACCGGCGTAAATCAAGCCCCGAAGGCCAAGACAATACCAGTCTATGGGGTGCAGTATCCATCGGAACAGATACTACACTTTGATCTTGGCCAAAAGATGAACTATAATTATTTGGGTTCCCCAACATTTACGATCGACAGAATCAAATCAAAATAATTGGCGCCATTTATTTTTTTTATCATCTATCTGTATACTACGACAACTCTGTGGATCTTATTTGTTATCTTGTTTGTTTGTCCCCGTGTACGGTTGATTACGTCACAAATAGATGATGGAGTGATGATGTCATATTTAGGGAGGTACTGCTCGGAGCATTCTCTCATGTCTTTACAGAGTACAAAATCGACTTCGCAATCTGGTGGAGTATAATCTCTTCTCGTCCCTACAGCCTCCCCAACACAGAAGAGATGTATCCCTCTACTGTATCGTTATATTCATGGTAAGTGCAAAGCTGAACTCAAATCCCTGGTACCCACACTATAAAACATTTACAACAAGAACTCGCCTAGCAATATCCACAGCAAATAGCTTTCCTCTCTCTCTCTCTCTCTCTCTCTCTCTCTCTCTCTCTCTCTCTCTCTCTCTCTATCTATCTATCTATCTATCTATCTATCCCTCTCTCTCTATCTCTCTCGCTCTCTCTCTCTCCTTAAAAAAACAAACAAACGAAGCTTCCATGAACAAAGTTTCTTTCCTAGAAGATCCTATCTGTGGGACAAGATACCACGATCCCGCTTCCCAACTGACTACAAAATGGTCGTCTTCAAGTCTGATGTGAACAAATACTTTTTAGCTGTTTCCTTGGATAATCAATTCCCCTTAAGTTATCTTCTCTTCATCCCACTCATGGAGGCGAGTATTGATTTACTCCTCTCCAGGAGTTAGGCACAATGCCAGTTTTTTATCTTACTCCCACAAGTAAGATGTGACCCAAGGTCGGGTCGGGAAAGTGGGGTTTAAAAATTGCCTGGGCAGCCCCCTCGGCATTCCCCGGTAGGGGCGCCTCAGGCAGTAAGCAATAAACTTACTCCTCCACAAAGAGGGGAGGCGAAGCCTGGGAGGGTGGCCCTCCTAGAACTGCACAGGACAGCCCCATAGACCGGCGTAAATCAAGCCCCGAAGGCCAAGACAATACCAGTCTATGGGGTGCAGTATCCATCGGAACAGATACTACACTTTGATATTAGCCAAGTAGAAGCGATCAGAATCCAACTGACGATCTCTTCAACCATTATCCTCGAGTGGACCCTGTGCCTCGATAAGTGGTGACACATCAGTAAGAATAAATAAATATAAACGATGATAACACTAAACGATGACGTCATGCGTTAAAAGAGAGATTAGAGTTGACAGTGTATCCAGGATGATGTCACAAAATGATGACGTCATCCTTTAGTGAGACCATCAGTTATGACGTTAGCCATTTCTGATCTCATCAAGTGTGCAGGCGGCAAACGAACAAGATAACAAACAAACCAGATGACAAAAAAAACTCCTATTTATCTACGTCCCACAAAGTAGAATGTGACACAAGGTCGGAAATTGGGAATTTGAACTCTAGAGGAAGGGTACGGAGTTTCTTTAAAAATTGCCTGAGCAGGGCGCCTCAGACAGTAAGCAATAAACTTACTCCTCCCTAAAAAGGGGAGGCAAAGCCTGGGAGGGGGTTAACCTCCTAGAACTGCACAGGACAGACCCATTGACCGGCGTAAATCAAGACCCCGAAGGCCAAGACAATACCAGTCTATGGGGTGCAGTATCCATCGGAACAGATACTACACTTTGATCTTGGCCAAAAGGCCAAGTAAGCGACCGAAAAAACTAACATGATCTACGTGCCATTGGTGATGTACTAGACGAACGTCTAAGACTGTGAGATTTTTGTCATATTTTTATCATCCTGTCACCGTGCACACTTCATTTGAACTTGTTTCAGATGGTGCGAGGAAGAGCGACTCACATAAATAAAGGGCGAAAAATAAGAGAAGTAAATAATGTAGATAATTAAAAGAGATAGAAGGGGGAGAGAAAGAAGAGATGGGGAAAGAGAGAGAGAGAGAGAAAAGGAGGAAAGAGAAAAAAATGAGAGAAAGAAAAAGAAGAGAGATGTGGAAATAAAGAGAAGGGGGTGAGAAGGTATATTATAAAATCACAATCTATTCTGAAACTTTGTGACGTTTAAAAAGTTGGGTGATTTCACTATTAATTCTTTTTATATTTCTGTTGTAAAATTGTTGTTAATATTGTGAAACGTGTAAATAATATTTTAGATAAGAATGTTTAGCAAATAGTTATACAATTTCTTCAAATCTAATACATGTTCAAAAGTGCATCTAGTATACACATATATATATATATATATATATATATATATATATATATATATATATATATATATATATATATATATAGTATAAAATTCAATTATACAAACATTATTGGTTACATATGTGCATACATGTTTCGGTTGTACTCTTCACAGAGAGTCAACCTCTTCGGACCAAAGAAGACAAGGAAGTGGTCTGAAGAGGTGGACTCTCTGTGAAGAGTACAACCGAAACATGTATGCACATATGTAACCAATAATGGTTGTATAAATAAAAATGTATACTAAAGAACAGCTCTACTTGTTATTGAGCACTTTTTATAAACACTACAGTTTCAA
Organism: Sepiola atlantica; assembly: GCA_963556195.1. Classification (NCBI taxonomy): domain Eukaryota; kingdom Metazoa; phylum Mollusca; class Cephalopoda; order Sepiida; family Sepiolidae; genus Sepiola; species Sepiola atlantica. The sequence continues at coordinate 76,158,331 of OY744517.1, forward strand.
CGGATTTACATATACAGAAACTAATACAGTACGTGTACCATATATATATATATATATATATATATATATATATATATATATATATATATATATATATATATTAGGGTAGGTCGATTTTACACTTTTTTTTTAATATTAAAAAAAGGCACGTACCGAAAGTTGTATATAGACCTATTAAATACTCATGCAAAAAATTAGATCAAAAACTTCAGCGGTTTTTTGAGCGTTTGGTATCAAAGATCGTAGACAAGAATATACTGAAAATTCCTCGTTTTTGCAAGATTTGCTTGAATACTGGTGTTAAAACCAAATAATTTGTGCATTTAAAATCAGCGAATGTCCTTTTATTTTATAAAAATGATCTTAATTAAAGAAATCTTCAAATTAAAAATTTGCCCCCCCCCCTCATTTTCAGTATCTGCTTTTGTAAACTACCTTTTAACGTTATGAATTAAACAGTAATATTTGAATACCTAAAAAAATGATTTTTTTCTGTTATAAGTGAAAATATAACAAGCAAAGAAATAAGGAAAAACCTAACACTATTTTAATGGAGCTTAATATTGAGAGTCAAATTGCTCCATATAAGACCCCTTAGACAAAAATGCTGATCTCAATTTCTGACTCAAAACTTTGGCTGTAATGTGTTGATGCCTTGCTTCAAAACCATATACAGTTTGTGAAGCTTCTGTTATTAACTTAACTGCCCGTTCCACGCCCTGAGAATGCCAAAAATGCAGCATAATTTTAAATCTATTAATTGTGTCCAATGTGTGACATTAAAATTAATAGGTGGTATTCTTTTTAATCTTTTTCTGGTTGACTCCTCACTCCTGAAAGAACACATTAATTAATTGAATTATTAAAAAATTCCAATCTGTACTGATTTAATAATTATGGTGAAATTAGATAAAATCTTTAAAAATCATTCTATAAATTGGAATAAATAATTGAGTCAGAAATATATGAATAAATATTACTTACCTAATGGCCAAAATTCTTTTTAAAGCTTCTTCTCTTACTTCAATCTCTTCAGATTTAACCATGGAATATAGAAAGTTTTCAGGCAGTAAACAAAATGTATTACCTTGTATATTTCTAAATGTGATATCTTGGATTTCCTGAGGCTGCTCCTTAATCCTCTGGGTCATATTAAAAATGTGCACTTGCTGATTGTGGAATTTACTATTTCTTTTAATTTCAAACCAAGAAGTGGCATACACATTTACAATAAAATTTACTACATAGTGTAGTTTTGTCGTGTGCCTTTGTTGGTATGCACCACGAGTCCATAAACACATGAGCCTGATGGCCAAAGTTAACCATCTTGCTTGGTTTAAAGGACCAATTTTCCAGGAGGTATATCTAGAGTCAACCTTACCTCTAGAAATACCTACTGTGTATTCATAAAGGAGTCTTTGGTCAGAACTAAGATCATGTATTTCATCAATTTTTTAAATTGACTCTAGAGGATTGCTAATAGTGGAAAATGATATTTGGGGTAAATTATGGCAATCATTTGAGCATAATTTCCCCAGAGGGCCACTGAATGTTGTAGGGCCCTTTGCGCAACCATCTATGTTTTTAAAAAGGGCTCTGAAAGGTAGTTCATTATGATGCAAAGAGCAACCAATTGTGTGAAGATTTTTAAAAAGTTTTTTTTCTAAAATTGCAACCATTCCACCTTCGCAACCTGTGTTGGTATTAGTGTTGTCAACAAGTATAGCCTTGATACTGTTCTCACTGTGGAATTCATGCAAGACATCCACCACTTAATCTGCATGAACAGCACCTGTTGCACCACTATTAGGAAGAACTCTGTGTCAGATATTTACTTTCACATGGTGTTTCTTTTGTAAAAGTTAAATGGTGTTCTGGTCCCTTAGTTTTTTTCATAATTCTCTGTCTATTTTCATCCACAATTTCCTTATACATCAATGTGTCCTTATCCATTCTCCCATCAACTCCAATACATATAATATTTTAGGTGGGATAAAAACCCCTGGCTGAAATAGTTTTATTTGTCTACCTCCAACAAGGTAAGATGTGACACAAGGTCATGAAAGTGAGATTAGATAAGCCTACGCTATAGAGGTGAGCACTCTGGCCATTAAAAAATTGACTGGGCAGCCCCGTCGGCATTCCCCTGTAGGGGCGTCTCAGACAGTTAGCAATAAACTTACTCCTCCCCAAAGAGGGAAGGCAAAGCCTGGGAGGGTGCAACTCCTAGAATTGCACAAGACGGACAAGCCCCAATAGACCGGCGTAAATCCAGACCCAAAGGCCCGGACGATACCGATTTATTTGGTGGGGTAAAAACCCCTGGCTGAACTAGATTTTATTTATCTATCTCCAACAAGGTAAGATTGACACAGGAAAGTGGGATGAGAAAGCCAGTGCTCGAGAGGTGAGCACTCTGGCCATTTAAAAATTGCCTGGGCAGCTCCGTCGGCATTCCCCGGTAGGGCCGCCTCAGACAGTAAGCAATAAACTTACTCCTCCCCAAAGAGGGAAGGCAAAACCTGGGAGGTGCACCTCCTAGAACTGCACAGGACGGACAAGCCCCAATAGACGGGCGTGAATCCAGACCCAAAGACCCGGACGATACCGGTTTATTTGGTGGGTTAAAAAACCCTGGCTGAACTAGTTTTTATTTATCTAACTCCCACAAGGTAAGGTGTGACAAAAGGTCGGGGAAGTGGGATTAGATAAGCCAGCGCTCGACAATTCAATATATATTTGTGATAATTACATTTGTAAACACAGAATCAACACGTGAATTCAAATTCGCTCGTTTTTCAACCGGTGAATACCATAAAAAATATCCAATAAATAAAACGCCTATGTAAATAAATAATTATTTATATATAACATTAAATATTATAGTGTTTTATTCCTTTTTAATTTGAATATGTACATTTAATTTCTTAAGAAAAGGAATAATAAACTTTAAAATATTTATTATTAAGTAATGTATTACTTTTTTTTGTTAAAACCCGGGTTTAATTTAAGGCGACACATCTGCCGGTGAAATCTAGGCTGTGAGAAAAAATCTCGATTTATTTGATCTTAAAGTTGCAATGCTCAAATAAATACAAAGTTTTGAAGAAAAATATTTCTTCTGGTAACTTTTGACATTATTTGGCAACTTTCTTCGATTGCGATAATTTACAGTTTCAAAATCGACCTCCCCTAATATATATATATATATATGAATAAATACGAAACTTTTTTCATCTATCCTTACTATATTAACATCAAAACTGACTCGGCTTATTTCATTCTAATGGTACAAGAATATGTTCAAATACCGTATATATAGGAATCTCTATATCTCTCAAACAAATTTCGATATTGCTCATTTGCATATCTATCTATTTTTAATACTTTAAAAACACAAAAATATATGCAGGTAAATAGAAAAGTAACTTTATTGCATTTGGTAACAGGTATTTGTTGATTATTAGTTTTTCCCCCTTTTCTGTTGGTTATTCTTGACAGTCGCTCCGAATTTTCCGTTTATTCCTTTCATTATTAGCAATTCATTTTTATACTCAAACAAAATCACATCTCAACATTGGTATGTATCAAATAACACCATGACAATTAACCTTTGTTGTTTTTCTGCAAATTACCAAAATGTGAAAAGAAAATTGTTTCTTTGTTTGTCTGTAGATAAGGCTACAACTAGATTAATTTGCTGGCCAGAGGGCATGTAGTTTTGCTAGCATCTCTCTCTCTCTCTCTCTCTCTATATATATATATATATATATATATATATATATATATATATATATATAAGAGCGAGTGTCTCTATCGCTACAAAATAGCTATTGTTAAAAATCTATTAAACCGTGCCAAATTAATCTCCTCTAAAAAAAATACTATTCATTGAATTAAAAAGTATAAAACAAGTACTTATTAACAACGAATTACCTAATTATATGTTGATGAACAAATAAAATTAATGATTCGAAACTTTAAAAACACAGTACAAATAATAATAATATTCAACATCACAACTCAAACAATATTAACATACACTATTGTAATCAAATAAAACCAAATTTCAGATTAGAAGAAAACGCAATAAAAAATACTATACACAAATACATATCCCCAATTGACAATAGCAATAGCATTAGACTCATTATTTACTATAAGAAATGTTAAATCCAAGATCTTGTAGTAAAAAACAATTCCTTCCTAACTCTAAAAAAAAACCAATAGAAAGAACTAATGTTATTTATAAGTTTAAATGGCAACAATAAGGAGAATATTTTTTTAAAATATTTTTAAAACCTGGACAACGCAAATTATTTGTTTTTATGAAAAACAAATAATTTGCGTTGTCCAGGTTTTTTAAATATTTTAATAAAATATTCTCCTTATTGTTGCCATTTCAGCAACGTTTTCAATGTGTGACTTTTCAAACTATATATATATATATATATATATATATATATATATATATATATATATATATATATATATATATATATATATATATTAAGTTGTTTCATCAGACCGTTTCGACACCAGGCAGATACTTTAATAACAAAAAAAGACTTTACGAATTAAAAAAGGCAAAACTTTTTACGAAAATCAAACAGCTTCCGTCTCCGAGCAAGCATACTTTATCCGAAAAAATTAAGTTAAAAAAATGAGTTTTACTAAAAAATATATTTGCATCTTGATTCGTGTTTTCTTTCGGCATTCTGCATATTTTCAAGAATTATATATATATATATATATATATATATATATATATATATATATATATATATATATATATATATATATATATATACAGGGTGTTTCAAAAGTCTTGGGAACATAACGATTTTTAATAACTCAAAAACTATTAGGAGTTGAAAAATGAAATTGATACCGTTGGAAAGGTTAAAGTTTCAAGTTTTGTGGGGAATCTTCAAAGTTGCTCAATATGAGCACCATTCGTCACACGGCAGACATCTAGTCGATAGTCCATTTCCTGCCAAACGCGTTCCAGCATCTTGACGTCAATGGTTCCCACAACTGCTGTTACTCGAGCCTTTAGTTCGTCAATATCTCTTGGAAGGGGCGGCACATAGACTTGTTGCTTGACAAAGCCCCAAAGGAAAAAGTCACACGGGGTAAGATCTGGAGACCTAGGAGGCCAGGGCATGAGAACGTCATCACCTCGCCCAGATCTCCCAATCCATCTACCAGGCAGCCTTGTGTTAAGAAACTGCCTTACTCTAAGACTCCAGTGTGGTGGTGCACCATCTTGTTGAAAAATGAAGTCATCAGATTCTGCTTGTTCCAACTGAGCCATTAACCAGTCTTCCAGCATGTTGAGATAGGATTCACCAGTGATAGTTGCCTCTTCAAAGAAGAACGGTCCATAGACACCTTTCTTGGAAATTGCACAAAACACGTTCACTTTTGGTGAATCTCGCTCGTGCTCAAGAAGTTCATGAGGATTCTCAGTACCCCATATGCGAGTGTTATGCTTGTTAACTTTGCCATTCAGATGGAAGGTCGCCTCATCGCTAAAAACAAGCCGGTCATCAAAGCCGTTATCTTCCAACTTCTCTTGCATTGCAATGCAAAAGTCACGGCGAAGTGGCTTATCAGTGTCCTTCAACTTTTGGACCAACTTGAGCTTGTAAGGTACCATTTGCAGTCGTTTCCTTAAGACACGCCAGACAGTTGCTGGAGCAAGCTGAAGTTCCCTGCTGGCTCTTCTCACTGATTTACGGGGGCTCCGCTGAAAGGCTGTCCGAACTTGCTCAACTGCATCTTCTGAAGTTGAAGGGCGACCTGTTCGCTTACTTGGGCACAAACACCCATCTTTCACAAATTTAGCATGCCATCTGACAATGGATTTCCTTTCAGGGGCTTCTTTTTTAAATTTCCTGCGAAATGCACGCTGAACACATGTCCACGATTCAGTCTTTGCAAATTGGAGGACGCAAAATGCCTTGTCTTGTTTAGAGAACGCCATTACTGCACCTGGAAAGATAACACGAAAATCATTAGTATGACCAAAAACTTGATTAAGCAAGCTTTAAAATGGCACCAGTTTCATTTTTCTACCTGGAATAGTTCATGAGATATACGCATTTGTAATGTTCCCAAGACTTTTGAAACACCCTGCAGCATATCTCAAATAATATACAAATTATGAAACAGTCGGTATTACAATCATTTATATAACTTTGAAAGTTATTGTATTTTGAGAGTTTGTCTTTTCGTGCGCCAATAGAAACATGTGATTGGTTGCCAAAAGAGGAATAGGCAGAGTACACATTACTAAGGCAGTAGTTTCTAAGATTTCAATATCCTAGTTCGTGTCTCAAATTTAACGAAATTAACATAATATAATCACATAAACACATTACATAAATATTTATTTTTAAACTAAGTGACCTTTCTATGATAAACCACAAAAAATAGACATAAAGTACATTAGTTCAAAGCGAATTATTTTTGCTTCAAAATATAATTTCTAATTTTTTCTGCTAATATAAATAATACGTGAATATAATATTCTGTAACTAAATAAATGTATAATATTATAAGCCTTCTTTGACTAAGGAAATGTATAATATAATAAGCCATCTGCAATTAAAATAATGTATAATATGATAAGCCTTCTTTAACTAAAGAAAAGTCAGATTTTATAACTCCTTCCTACAATAAAAAAAATGTATAATATAAGTCAGATTTTATAAATTCCCTCTTACAATTAAAATAAATGTATAATATAAGTCAGATTTTATAAATTCACTCTTACAATTAAAAAAAGGTATAATATAAGTCAGATTTTATAAATTCCCTCTTACAATTAAAAAAATATATCATATAAGTCAGATTTTATAAATTCCCTCTTACAATAAAAAAAAATGTATAATATAAGTCAGATTTTATAAATTCCCTCTTACAATTAAAAAAATGTATAATATAAGTCAGATTCTATAAATTCCTTCTTACAATTAAAAAAATGTATAATATAAGTCAGATTTTATAAATTCCCTCTTACAATTAAAAAAATGTATAATATAAGTCAGATTTTATAAATTCCCTCTTACAATTAAAAAAATTTATAATATAAGTCAGATTTTATAAATTCCTTCTTACAATTAAAAAAATATATAATATAAGTCAGATTTTATAAATTCCCTTGTACAATTAAAAAAATGTATAATATAAGTCAAATTTTATAAATTCCCTCTTACAATTAAAAAAATGTATAATATAAGTCAGATTTTATAAATTCCCTCTTACAATAAAAAAAATGTATAATATAAGTCAGATTTTATAAATTACCTCTTACAATTAAAAAAATGTATAATATAAGTCAGATTTTATAAATTCCCTCTTACAATTAAAAAAATGTATAATATAAGTCAGATTTTATAAATTCCCTCTTACAATTAAAAAAATGTATAATATAAGTCAGATTTTATAAATTCCTTCTTACAATTAAAAAATGTATAACATAAGTCAGATTTTATAAATTCCCTCGTACAATTTAAAAAATGTATAATATAAGTCCGATTTTATAAATTTCCTTCTTACAATTAAAAAATGTATAATATAAGTCAGATTTTATAAATTCCCTCGTACAATTTAAAAAATGTATAATATAAGTCAGATTTTATAAATTCCCTCTTACAATTAAAAAATGTAAAATATAAGTCAGATTTGATAAATTCCCTCGTACAATTAAAAAAATGTATAATATAAGTCAGATTTTATAAAGTCCCTCTTACAATAAAAAAAAATGTATAATATAAGTCAGATTTTATAAATGCTTGTAGGAATCTTTATTTGTGGCGACAACTTCTTTAACGGAAATTCGCCTTTCAAAAATTGCCGTCGTCATCTTCGTGGTTAGCACCCCCCCCCCTCGACTTTTGTTAATACAGCGAAATAAGTAAACGAAACCATCAAATAAGCAGGCAGGATACGTTGAGAGGCACTTATAGCACCACGCTCCTGTATGTCCCCGTCAAGTGGTAACCGCAGTGTCGGGGAGAGGTGATGGGGGCACAAGTAACAAGAGTCCACTTCGCTGTGTGGTTTTACTTCATTAGATTACATATCACATTTCCAAGTGTTGGTAGAAAAAGAAATCGTTGGCCTATTCTCTTACTCATGTATACTTACAAACAGACTATCTGAAAGATTTTGAGTATCTAACGCGTCTTCGAAACTGATTCTCAATATTGCCTTCAACTAGTCTATACTCAACATAACAAGGCAGGATTATTCAGCGAGAAGACTACGCAACGAAACTTCGCAAGACGTTTTAGCATGCTAGAATCTTTTTTACCGTGAATTATGTTCAACTTTTTTTCAACAAGAAACATCTCAAACAAATTTGATGAAATGTAAATATATATAAACAAAGAAAATATTTATAATTAGCTGACCCTACCCGGCGTTGCCCAGGATTATTTTTATTTTACGTGACTGAAATGTAAGAAAAAAATTGCGTTCTATATATAAAAAAAAGTGAATGAAGAAAGGGAAGTAACTATCTATTCATCAAAACAATTCTCTTCAGATGTCATTTAGAAAATTATTCTGGTCAGATTATTTTTTTCTTGCTAAGAACATGTATCAACGTTGAGGAAAAACACTGACGAAACTGAAGCAAACATTGATTTTATCTATGATGAGCAAAATTGACAAAGAGTTTGACTTTACTTTCTTATACATAAACAAAGTTTGTGACGTAAAAGCAGACTTGAGATCTTTAAAAGTATTATTTGCAATATGAGGCCTAGTGAAATAAAACTGGAAGCTGTAAAACTGACTCTCGAAAATAAATTCTTACAGTTTGTTTTCATTTTTAAGAAAGAGGTATTACGGCATTAATTAAACCGATTTTTTTAAATCATAAATTAGAAACTTCAAATTAAGGTTTCAAGTATGCGTTTTGTTAATATTCTAAAATATTTTCTTTTCCGAAAGGTAGTACCTATTATGGACGAATATAGATTCACCCCACTTATTTAAACAGCTACTAGTGAAAAATATTTCCGAGCCGGTCTAAGTATGTTCTGGAAACAAATAGATCTATTAACAGTTTACTTATATGAAGAACATGTCTCACGATCCACAAATAGCCCATATTAAGAATGACATATTGAGTTTGTAGGATGCGAATACTGATAAAATATATGAGAATCAGACCGGCTTCACAAAATCATAAACATATTACCACTTTTCCTTGTCAAGATGTTTGATTCAGTCGCCCTTACCATTATAATGAAAAACTTCGGACTCTAAAATAATAATAATTATAATAATAAAAATAATAATAATAATAATAATAATAATAATAATAATAATAATAATAATAATAATAATAATGATAATAATAATGATAATGATAATAATAATGATAATAATGATAATGATAATAATGATAATAATAATAATGATAATAATAATAAAAATAATAATAAATAATAATAATAATAATGATGATGATAATAATGATAATAATGATAATTAAATAATAACAATGATAATAATAATGATAAAAATAATAATAATAATAATAATAATAATAATAATAATAATAATAATAATAATAATAATAATAATAATAATTTTAAATAGTAAATAGGTATGTTTGCTAGTATTCATCTAGTGATATGAATTTGCGAGTCGACGTTGACGCGTGCACAGTAGACCGGGATCATTTGGTAAGCGAGTGCACTCAAATGTCATTTCGACCTGCCGTGTACTGGAAACGAACGTGATATCACATGACTAGAGGAGAGAGTGGGCGTGAGAGGTTAATCGGCTCGTTGAAAGCTTGTGGAGCGAACACCATGTGTAGCGAATGATCTAAGAATTGATTGTAATTAAAGAGCTAAGCCCCCCCCCCCCATATATTGTAGCCTGGGCCGCTCCTGTCGATAGCAAAAGAGAAAGCAACGTCAATATCTCAATAAATGGCCATGAAAAGCATTAAGAATTTGTTGAACATGTCGTTTTACTATCGTACAACGAAACAAAGGGTTAAAGATCAAGCAAGACATCCTTAAGAGAGGATGGTTCTCGGGACTGGAACTAATGGAAATGAAATGAAAGGTAAATGGTGCAACAGAACACCAGGAAACACACCCCAGTGAAAACACGCAGGTAGAAAATTGGTGCAACATAAACACTGAAATTGCTGAGAGCAATAACTACGAAATCACAGAACTCTCTGAGAATGGAGTGGCAGAAGTTGAACACATCAAAGAAATTATTAATGAGGACAAAACAAAAATCTCTTCCATAGGGAATTAAGAATGGGAGAGGTTAAAATTAGAAATAGAAGTGATACTTCTCATAAATCACAACGGATACTATCACAATCCTAAACAAATTGATTTATGCGGGGTCAAAATCAATAATTATGAGACGAAAAATAGAAACAAAAAGTCGTAAAAAGAATGAACCAACAAAGCACGAATGGGAAACCAGATTGGAAAACGAGATAAACAAACTACAAAATGAAGGAGAGAGATACAGATCCAAATCTGAACAATACAAAACAAATTAGGACATTCAAAAACAATATAAAAAACTTGTTTTACCAAAACGTCAAAGGAGTAAGAACAAAAATAGAACAACTCAACCTGAAAAGGCACTTCTGGGGCAATGTGTGGGAAAAGCGGCAAGACGATAGCAGAAATACCGAATAGCTAAAAGAACATAGAAAAAAGATCTTCATGAAAGTAACGAAATGACTAACATTGTAATTAATAAAAAAATAAAAATAAACATTCAAGACGACACTAAGAAAAATTACAAACTGGTAAGTATCAGACCATGGTGGAATATTGGCACACTGGTTTTTAAAAATTCACGAACTTGCACGAAAGGCCAACGCAAAACCTGATATAATGTATACACAAAACAGATATAAAAGACAGAACTACATTAATACAAAAATGCAGCAAAAAGGGAACGAGCGCAATTAACCACAGACCAATAACTCGCTTACAAAGCATGTGGAAAATCCTAACGACACAATCGAGAGAACAGAATGCGACAAGAGTGACACATGACTTCTTATACATAGATCAAAAGATCCTAAAGAAGATAAAAAGCAGAAAAAACATAACCATGACATAGATTGACTACTAGACATGTGGGTAAAACGAATGTACACATATCCAAGTCAATGGCTGATTCCTTAGAAAATGACCTCCAGTCTGTAATTGAATGGGGACATAAATGAGTGGTAACATTTAATGCTACTAAGGCAAATCTTATTTCTTTTAACAATTATAAGAAACCTGTTCAACCACCGGTTTTCATGGCTAATAGCACCCTACCCGAGAGTTCAACATTCAAACACTTCAGTCTAACATTCACAGGGAACATGAGTTCGAACAAATACATAGAAAATACTACCAAGGCTGCTGCAAGGAAAGTGGGGTCCCCCTACCGTGCTAGTAAACTTCTCACACCTGCCAATATCCTATATCTCTATAAAGCCACTATTCGCCCATGCATTGCATAGAGTATTGTTGTCACATCTGGGCTGGTGCAGCAACCACTAGTCTCTCCCTATTAGATAGGGTTCAAAACAGAGTCTCTAATCTAATAGGTTCCGCACTGTCTTCCAATCTCTAGCCCCTGTAACATCACCGCAATGCTGCAGCCCTGTGCGTGTTTCACAAGTACTTCCATGGAACGTGGTCGGATGAACTTACTGCACTTATAACTCCTCAACGTAAATACTCCCGACGAATCCGACTAGCAGCAAAACTCCGCCATTTCACTGTTGAGGTCCCCAGATGACGGAAAACCTTCTACTCTAACAGCTTCCTTCATCGGACAGCTTGCCTTTGGAATTCCCTCCCTGTTCCCTGTTTCCCCGACTATACAAACATGCAGAAATTTAAATGTAATGTGAACAAATATCTTGATGCACAACTCTCCATTTAGGATGTCCCCTTTAAATCTGGCCCCTAATCATAGTGACCCCTTACGTCTCAATGTCAACATGTCTTGTTTAGGGTGAATTAAAGTTTTTAAAAATGTGAACATCCGAAATGTAAGCGAACCCCTTATCTCAAACATTTAACATAAGAAGCAGTACTCTGTGTATTCAGAATAAGAATACCTATGAGAAATAAAACCGGTTACAGAATCCACGGACAAGTGAAAAGTGGAATACTTCTAGTCGTTTTTTGTGCTGCTGCAGTCTAATACGGATACAAAGAAGATGTCTGGAAAGCCGTAATAGTATCGTGTAATTAAGCCACATTTAAAATTTTACAAGGTTTAGGACTATTGTAATTCCCACGATAACAAATGGATCATTTAAACAATAATATGCTGCCTTTTCTCACGACGGAAGAAGCACCGGATATTCTAATATTATTTCCCCGGTGGTTTTATCTGGTAACTAAACTTATCGTAATGACTGTGTCGCCATCTTGAATCCCATTCCTCGGAGCTTCAAACTGATCTTGAGCGAATGGATAAAGAAGAACCGCCATTGAATACTGACACCATTTATTTTATTTTAATTCTGTAACCAGCTCCTCAACCGAGTCATAGAATCATAAGAGAATCCTCTTGTTATTTCCTTTATTTAAACGACTCTGTGAACAGAAGAACCTTCGCTGATTATATAAAACTAAACGCCAAACTGCTTAACTGAACTGCTAACTATTTCTAAGCCCCCTCTCTACTACGGGATATCTTGGTCAACCAATAAGAACCTTTGGTAACTTCTTGGCCTTACTAACAACATTTTTTTTCTACCCCTCACACCCAGCCAATGAATTATGTACACCCACTTATTTGTAAATAAAAAACATCATAACAAATTGGGGTTAATATTAGGTAGCCTGCCCAAAGAGTGAATGAGGTATTTTGGTGACTGGAACTAGTTTAGAGAATAGACCAAGAGAATGATACACGACCCACACCCACCCAACCCAACTCTGGCCTTGTGCCACATCTTTTGTAATTTTCCATTTTTTACTTTTGGCCTTCGGGGCTTGATTTACGCCTGTCTATGGGTCTGTCCTGTGCAGTTCTAGGAGGTCCACCCTCCCAGGCTTTGCCCCCCCCCCTCTTTGGGGTGGAGTAAGTTTATTGCTTACTGCCTGAGGCGCCCCTATCGGGGAATGCCGACGGGGCTACCCAGGCATTTTTTAATGGGCAGAGTGCTCACCTTCTCGGGCGCTGGCTTTTCAAATCCCACTTTTCCGACCTTGTGTCACATACTTCTATTGTGGGTAGGTGTTAAATAAGAACTCTCAAGCGCACCTCATCATCCGTTAATATTAAATACGTACACGAGAAATCTTTTAGAATTTAAAACTACTAGACGTACCCGTGATTCGTTGGGTCACAACCATTATCACTATTTATTTTACTTTGATTTCATTCGAAAATTCATTAACTGCGGTATATCCGTTTAGACATTCTTCTTGCATAAATAACATTAATATGGATGATATACAAGTAAAGAGACTTATTAATGTGCCATGTAATTTACATTCGTGTGTGTGGTGTGTACAGACACTATGTAATTTAGACGGCAATGCTGAAAAAAGTGAGTTACTCTTTTTTTTACTAAATGCTTACAGAGATATTAAGAAATATTAGAGAGTGGTTCAATCATTATGGAGTCAGATAAAGATTGCTAAGTGATGGGTCACTTGTTCAGTTAATTACAAATTACAATTATTGTTGTTGTTGTTTTTCGAAAATAACTTAATCCCAGAACTAAGTTATATTTAATAAAGTTGTGTTATTAAAGTATATAGGGAAAGGGCTTTCGGGAAAGATATTAATTGACTCAGCTTTAGTATAATAGATTAATCGGCAATACTTTTTACGGTTGTGACCATTGTAACAACATATTGGTTCAAAGGTAGTAACAATCACTATAGCTTTTATATATTTTTATTTCTATTTCGTCTCCCTTCTCTCCCCTCTCCCTGTCTCTGTCTGTCTGTCTGTCTCTCTCTCTCTCTCTCTCTCTCTCTCTTACACACACACAGCCTCCCCCTCTCTCTCTCTTTTCTTTCTCTCTCTCTCTCTTACATATACACAACCTCCCCTCTCTCTCTTTCTCTCTCTCTTACACACACAGCCCCCCTCTCTCTTTTTCTCTCTTTCTCTCTTACACACACACAACCTCTCCCCCTCTCTCTCTCTCTTTCTCTCTCTCTCTCTTACGCACACAGCCTCCCCCTCTCCCCATCTCTCTCTCTCTTACACACACAACCTATCTCTCTCTCTCTTACACACACACAACCCCCCTCTCTCTCTCCCTCTCTCTTTCTCTTTCTCTCTCTCTCTCTCTCTAGAAAATCAAAAGTTGTGGCATTCTATACTTTTTATAAAGAGATTGTTTCCCGAAGGTGCATGTGTGAAAATATTTATAAAACAAGATTGAACGCATTTAAAACATTCGCAAAATCTGAAAAGCAAATTCAAAAATGTGAAGTTTTTTATTTTCGTTTGGATAACTTGCGGTAGTGTCATTAGATTGAACATATTACTTAGTTTATATTCTGAAAGAATATAAGAAATATCATAGATATATTGTGCATTAAATATTTGTTTGCTAAAACGGTATTGCTATAAATTTTGAATGAGATTTGAATAATCTTCCAATGTGCAGCTGCCTCTACAAACTTCATCTTCCATTATAATGGAAGGATTTCAACTGCTTACTATTTCTATCCACGGTTTCAAGAATCGTACTGTAATCATCAGCGTTACATGAGGAAATCAATGAGTCGGTTCGATATGTCGTGTATTGGCTATTTGTACTGTCAGCTTCTATGAGTAAAAGTTTTCAAAAGAAAATGTTAACAAGTAAGCTAGCTCGGTGGGTGCGAAAATGGAAAAGAAAAGGAAAATGGATGAAGGTATATAAAAAAGAATGAGGAATAAAGAGGAATATGTCACCTACTTGTCAAATCATATTTCATTGTAGCTAAGGGTCTTTTCTATATGGTCCAATCGGATCATCTTTTCCTTTTCCCATGTGTGTGTCTGTAAAATAAAATAAAATTGTTTCCAAATCTTCACTTTTTCTGAAGAAGTTCGATAATACGAAACCGGTCAAATCTCTTGTTTTTTGTTTTTCTCCTGCATTCTAACCTGTTTTCCGTTTGCCTTTTTTCAAACATTTTGTCTACCACGGCATTTCATTTTCATGACTTGTCGTGTACCTTACCCCATATATATATATAATTTGTACGATTTATTTCATATTCTACAGGGTTTTTTTCTTGATCAGGGCATTAACATCCAATCAATTATTTGTAAACAAAAACCACAATTATTCAATTTCTGTCGCAATTATATGTTACTCGCGATTTTATTAGGAACACTATGTCTTTTTCACATAACACTATATTACTGTCTTTTTTTTACTGCCTCCCTGCTGTTTCACCCCCTAACATAGTCGAAAGAAACTGGAATTTTGAAAAAAGTGCCTGAATAAGTATTTTATACATATGATTTCAATTTCATTAAAATCAGATATACATATTTGAAATTTTAGGGGTATTTGTCCTAAGATAGAGCACATAGAGATTCGGGACCACTTCCATTGTCTTCCCCGGAGAATTTTATACATATGACTTAAATTTAATTATGATATATTTTATGTTTTAAGGGAGGATCTGCCCCCTAGCTCACTTCGGGCGAGGGTCATTTAGACATTCGGGACGACTTCCATTGTCTTCCCCGGAGACTTTTACATATAATTACACTTTTTATGTAGATTCTTTAACTATTCTTTCTAAAAAGAACAAAGGTATGGGCATTAACATTTGTACATATATCTTACCAACGTAATGAAAATAAAGTATGATAATGTGAAAAAAAATCCTCTCACAATGACGTCACTTCCGGAAGGATGAGTCAGCAATTAATTCTTCCAACATGGTCATCCATTTACTAATGGCCGGGATATGTATTGCTGAATATGAGTATTAACAACAAAACACCTTGTCTTAACAACGTAATGAAAATAAAGTATGATAATGTGAAAAAAATCCTCTCACAATGACGACACTTCCGGAAGGACCGGAAGGATGAGTCAGCAATTTATTTTTCCAAAATGGTCACTCATTTACTAATTGCTGGGATATGCCTTGCTTAACTTCAATTTACAACAAAACACCTTATAGTTATAAATGTTTAATGTTTATAAATAAATGATTGTGTGATAAGATAAAAGAAAACTCGATATTTTTGTAACTCACTTTGTCTTTATTACACAATTTTCATTTTTAAAGGAGCAAAACCGTTGATTTTAGATGCAAACGATGGAGACACATTTTCAATTTGGCAATTGCATTGGGTCCAATGAAAAAAATATACATACGTAAATATTCTTCTCTATAGATTAATTCGTACTCGAGTAGTAGTGGAGACTTCTGGGGTTGTTGACTCTCGTTCGATTATCTTTCTTTGGATGATTGGCGGGATTGCTTATCGGTTAAGGCATAAACCTAATAACGTGTCTCACGGTAGTGCACAGTAATGCTTTTGTCAACATTCGGACGAGATGGGGATAAACACCCTCACACTTACATACACACACAAACGTCCTGTCTTTAAGAAGCTATTCTGTCATTTAATACTATATAAAAAGATTATAAAAGAACAATATTATTATCTAAAACATCCGTCTAAAATATATTTGTTTAACAAATGTTTTTAATAACTAGCAGGACCCGTCGAAATTCCACGGTGATTTCTATATAAATCTGTATAATTTAGTGTTAATAAAAAATTCCTTTTGAAATAACAAATGAGTGCTAGTGCAAATACTATTAAGGAAAAAATTATTTTTTTCTTTTCCGTAAAAATTAATGTCATTGTCAGTTATATAGTTTATGAATAAAACGAATATGTTTCTTTTTTATTTCATTTTTTATTTTGTATTTATTTAAAATTGTAGCTATTTAACTCTTTATAAAACAATAAATATTCCCTGTTTTGTTACCATATAAATATTTGTCAGCTAAATATGTTTTCAAATCAATAAAACGAAGATCACTTTTTTGAAGTTTATTTAGTCAAGATTGTTCTGTTTTAGTCGACGAGACGACATAATTTGATTTTGGAACTATACATTTTATAAGGGGTAAAGTTGAGATTTTTATACCTTAGTAACATCAGATTAATTACCAATCCCCATCTTTGCTGATCGGATTATCTCGGTTTTAAATGCGTGTGAAAGATGATGACGTACGTACGAACATAAACTGCCTTACTGTATCATTACATAGATGTTTGAAATGTCAGAATAAAATGGGAAAAGAGCTGAGCTATTAGAACGAAGGGAAACTCGAAGACTGACCGATTCGAACATTGTCAACGGCATTTTCGTTTCATAATGGCTAATAATTCGAACAATTATCTCTGTACAACACTTCAATTTGCCATTGAAGCCTACGAGCTACAAACGTTTCGCGTGACATCATAACAAGAAGAGAGCGCTTTCTTCTACCAATATTCTCCTTATCGTCATCTCGCCAAACCTGATTGTTCCCAATGAAATGCTCGCTCTTTTCGCTATTCTCTGCCTCATCAAGACTTGATGAATTCCATATTGGTGTGCCGCCAAGCGTGAGGTGAGTGCATTGTGGCCGGTCAACGGGAGAATTATCCGAAGAAATTAGTTCGCTTTGATCCGAACCGACCACAGCTGTCACGAGAAGAAATGCCGTACTTTCGAAGAGAGAAAGAAAAAGAATAAAGAGAGAGAGAGAGAAAGAGAGAGAGAGAAAGATAAAGCGGAAAAGAGAGGGAGTAAAATGTAGACATGACTACTTGCAAGTGTAACATGCCTTGGGGACAGTCAGTAGAATGGCCTTGTGTCAGTCTTGATCGCTGGCGCACGTGCTTATGGTATGATGCAATGAGAAATCGGTGACCTTTGAAATTTACATATCTGGAACTGACTTAGTGATAAAGTAAATTACAAAACCATTCCAGTTTTCAAAAGGTCAAGTTACCAGATGTCTAAAGAAAAGCACGTGAATAGGAAAACATTTTGAAGACAGTTATATCTAGTTCGCCAACAGATAGTGACATGGGACGATACTTGTGACACGGAGGTGTATTTTTTTAATCGATTAATTAGGTTTAATTAACTTTGGAATAATTGAATAAAAGAAATTGGGGTCAACACAGTTTTAAGACGACAAGTATCGCCAAATCTTATTTTTCCTCGAAACGAACGATTTTATTTTGTAAGATTTAAAAGCTCATATTCAAATCGTAATTTTGAAAGGTTATATTCTCGTGTTTGGATGGCAGCTACAGAGAAAACTTTTCCAACTGAATTTTTTATCATGTTTCAAATGGCAATTTGAAAGATTATATTTCGGTGTTAAGAATTCCGGCTGGAAAAAAATACTTTTATTTTTTAACTGCATTATCAAGAAATCATTTTCACGTTAGATTGATCATTAAAAACAATTTGTGTAGGACTAAAATTTGTGTTGGACTAAAATTTGTGTTGGTAAATTAAAAAGGTCACAGCGGCGCAACTATAACACCTGATAATTTCGGAACTATTGAAAAGCTAACGAAATCATCATCCGATACAAAATCGTGTTTTCTCATTTCAAGAATAGCACCATTTACTATCTGTGCGACAGGTAAGTATATCTCTGCTGCGCTCTTTAGTTGATTGGAAACATGAATAAAAAAAAGTCTAAGCGAAATTCTTTCCAAATGAAAGATCTAACAAAAAATAGAACGACAGATTTTTAGATGGCTATGCATTCTACATTAAATTATTTCGCAATGGTTGATAGGTAAAAGAATTTTAAAAAAACAGTTAAACTTAATTTTCATAAACAAAAAGAGCTCGAATAAACAGGAAGAATCAATAGAGTTTTTGCTTACTTGATTTTTCTTCTTTATTCTAGGTGTAACTCATACACAGCTACAATATAGAAACTTATTGAAGTTAGATTTCGCTACGTTGATGATCTGTTGACTCCGAAACACGTACCCGTATATATATATATATATATATATATATATGGTAAAATGAAAAAGGAAAACCAAAAACTGGATGTTTTTTTATGTGTACATCAACGTTTCGTCTTTATTTATAAGACTTCATCAGGATGATGATATAGGGAAAAGATATCATGCAAGCACGGATACATGTAGGGTAGACATGTTGGGAAGAAAAATAAAATAAAATGAAAAATAGAGGCAGCGTCTAGCTGGACGTCCGTACTTGTTAGAGAATGAAAAATGAGTGGGAGAAAAAAGGGGAAGGGTGGAGGGAGCAAGGACTACTGTGGCTGGCGATGAGAGAAAGAGGTGGGGGATGAGCAGGGGTAAAATGGATGGCAGAGAGAGATTGGAGGAAAAGGGGGGAGGGGGTGTTTGACCAGATGGCTGTGGTCGAGATTGAAGGGGAAGAGTGAGTTGGAATGTTTGTGTGTGTGGGGTGTATGCAGGGAAATGGGGATGGGTAGAGAGGGAGGGGGGGGCTGTGATTTTGGTGGATGGGCGAAAGTTATAGTCTTAGAGAGCGTTTGAAGAAAATGAGGGAATTTAAGAAAAGGTATGGGAGAAAATGGATGAGAGGGGGAAGAGGGAGGATTTGTCGTGATAGGGTGTGAAATATTTGAAATATTTGGAAAATGATAGCAATGAGTGAATTAAAGAAACGATTAAATGAACATAAAAGGGATATCAAAAACAACAACCCTCTTAGTGCACTTTTCTCCCATGCTCTAGAATATGGTCATGCATTCAAATTTGAACAAGCCAAAATCACTAAACACATCCACAACAAATCTCGGCGAAGATTATTGGAAACTGCACTCATCACATCCTCCACTACTATCAAGCAGCGAAATGGTTTCTTTAACCTATCACCCTTAATAAGCAAGATCATCCTCACAGAACAAAGTCTTTTGCCTGATCATGGCTAACTTTTATTTTCATCTCTAACCTTATGACACTCTTCCATCCACCCACACCCTTCCCTTTTCTCCCTGAATCTTCTCTTATTTTTCCTCATTTTTTTCCCTCACATTTTTAATACTACAGTCCAAATAAACTTTCTCATGTTTCCAAATATTTCAAATATATTCCTCACCCACCCTTTCAATCACCCTCCTCCCCCACCCACTCCAATCCCTCACTCATTGCTATCATTTTCCAAATATTTCAAATATTTCACACCCTATCACGACAAATCCTCCCTCTTCCCCCTCTCATCCATTTTCTCCCATACCTTTTCTTAAATTCCCTCATTTTCTTCAAACGCTCTCTAAGACTATAACTTTCGCCCATCCACCAAAATCACAGCCCCCCCCTCCCTCTCTACCCATCCCCATTTCCCTGCATACACCCCACACACACAAACATTCCAACTCACTCTTCCCCTTCAATCTCGACCACAGCCATCTGGTCAAACACCCCCTCCCCCTTTTCCTCCAATCTCTCTCTGCCATCCATTTTACCCCTGCTCATCCCCCACCTCTTTCTCTCATCGCCAGCCACAGTAGTCCTTGCTCCCTCCACCCTTCCCCTTTTTTCTCCCACTCATTTTTCATTCTCTAACAAGTACGGACGTCCAGCTAGACGCTGCCTCTATTTTTCATTTTATTTTATTTTTCTTCCCAACATGTCTACCCTACATGTATCCGTGCTTGCATGATATCTTTTCCCTATATCATCATCCTGATGAAGTCTTATAAATAAAGACGAAACGTTGATGTACACATAAAAAAACATCCAGTTTTTGGTTTTCCTTTTTCATTTTACCATCACGTCGGATTACCTTCATCCTTCTATTCCCATATATATATATATATATATATATATATATATATATATATATATATATATATATATATATATGTGTGTGTGTATCGAGGCAGCATTTTTTCTTTAAGACACGTATTATTAAAAATAACCGACAATTTTTGTCTGGTTATTTTAGTGTTGATCCCTTCAATTTTCCGGATTAAAATCTTAATCTCGGAAGGAAATTGGCTGATGAAACTGCCATAGTGTACTAATGTCCATTGGGGTCTCCGACAACCAACAAAAACACGTATATATTGGCTCGACCACCACGACTCTGTCCAGGAGGTTGACCATGCATCTATCCGATAATAGTGCTATAGCTAGACACCTTACTAATGAACATTCCTGTCCCCGCTCGCAAATCCGAAAACTTCTCGTAGACAATACTAAAATCCTAGAACATAATACTAATACACAAAAACTCCACATACTAGAAGCTTTACTCATTAAAACTAAAAAACCTGCTATTAACAAGATTAATGTTAACACTAGTACTAATATACTTAAATGCTTATAATACCTAATAAACATAGTTAAATTTTCCCGCCATAATTAATTATAAATCTCACTCCAGGTCTTTACCTGTTTGTCATTATTCCACTGACGATGGACCCAGGCGGGTCAGAAAGTACTCTGGACCAACATGTACACTATGGCAGTTTCATCAACCAATTTCCTTCCGAGATTAAGATTTTAATCCGGAAAATTGAAGGGATCAACACTAAAATAACCAGACAAAAATTGTCGGTTATTTTTAATAATACGTGTCTTAAAGAATATATATATATATATATATATATATATATATATATAGTGAGAGAGAGAGGGGGGAGAGAATGGTAGTTTGCTTGAAGCATTGCTGGGAATAGTAGTAGTATGTTTTTAAAAGGCTGTGTGCAATGCAAATTCCGGGTAAGATGTAAGCTGGAAGGAACAAAAAATAATAAATCGAATACGAAATGTGCCTTACTATTTATTTTTTTCTTAAAATCTTACATAACAGCAAGTGTGGTGTTAGCTGTTTGTGTGATGCCCGGATGATTATAAAAACCATTTATTTAATATTTCGGGAAAAGAAACTTCCCTTTGTCAAAAATAATAAACACCAGAGGAAAACTCCGACTGTGCAGAGAATCAATTTTGGCAGATTCTCTGGACAGTCGGTGTTTTCCTTAAGGGATTTTTATTGGGAGGGGACACACAGACATATGACTACTGGTAGGGTTAAGGAAGGGTTTTTAGGGGAAGACTTGCCACTCAGACTTAGATTTGACGAAAACCCCATAAAACCACAAAAATATATCTGATTGGAGACGTGAGTCATTCTATAAAATTACTCTCCTACTACGCAAAGTTAGACACATGGTCAGTTCATAACAACAAAAAAGAGAGACTGGATGCGTCAAAAGTTGTCATGATCGACCCGTTAGCATTGCTTTGTGGGGGCACCTCAAACGATTGGCAATAACCCCTCGAATTTCTCAAAAAATGGAATAATGACTGAGAGCAAATACTAACTTTGATTCGACTAGGAGTCCCGAATTCCCCCGGTGTCAGGTAACAGTTAAGCGATAAAAATGTCTTCCATTTACTTTTGTTTCTTTTGTCTTGAAAAAAAGTACGACTTCCTTTTGAAGTAGCTTTATTTTTCTTCTCTTCCTTTTCTACCTCCTCTCTCTCTCTCTCTCTCTCTCCCTCTCACTCTCTCTTTTCCCCCACTCTCTGTTATCCGTCTTGTCTTCTTTAATTTCTTTCTCTTTCTTCGATAGACATAACCAAGTTATTCTAATAATTCGTTACTCTCATAACAGCATCAGACATTCGCTGATGAAGAAAGCGGTTAAATCCAGCTCCCCCAAAAAGGAGACGAATGGGTTGGGAACATTTTTTTAATTGTGTTAGTAGAGAAGGAGTTCTCCTTCACTGAACGAGGACAGAAAAGATGAAGTGTAGTATCAGAACAGATTGCTCCTAGCCGAAAGGCCAAGCGATTACTATGTGGATTAAACACAATTTTTTTTTTAGAGTGGGGTATGTTTGCTGTGTAAGTTTAACGTAGACTGATTCCATCGGTTTGAAATTTGAGAAATGCGTTTATAAAGTTGGTTATTTCAGCTAAACACCGGAAGAAAAATAAAGTCGAGATTTGGGGGGGGGGGCATTTGGTGCTAAACTTACATAGATACTTACATAAACAAAGCGTTTTTTTTAGTTATGTTAAGTTGTTTTATAGAATCTGAAAAGGTGGTGCTGAATCAATAATTATAAAACGTTGTATAAGGGTGTGTGGTAGTGTTAAGAGAGGTTTTCTTACGAAACCTTGCCACGCGGCTTTATGGTTAGCAAAAAATCCATAAAAACACCAAAAAACGACCCAATTGGAGACGGTAGTGATTCTTATAAAATTAACAAAAGATTTTCTAGATAAGCAAAATTCCAATCGGTCAACCGGCGAGATTAATAAAAGATTCTCTGATTTAAAAATCGCGAACGGAACTTCAAGATGATTATATTTATATTGCGAATAGAGCCATCTTCCCACATTGTCTGACTTTTCCCTACAAAACGGAAGATTAGTTAAGTCCGGCCATAAATATTTCATAACCCCCATTTCTGCCCTCGTGGGGAGGCAAGTAAATAGTGACACAAAAACATGTTTTAAAAGAAAACATGTTAATATTTTATTTGTTTTATTTATGGACCCTCTGCCTTAAAATAAATATTAACATGTTAAAAGAAAAAAAAATCCGAAATATACTGCATTTATTAAAATAGAAAAAAAGGTTTATTTACAAGTTCTTTTGTAAATAGCAACTACGTGTATTGCGAGGTCAACCGGAAGACGCCGGTGCTTCCAAAAGATGTCCCGCTTGTTGTGTTACTGAACTGGGGTCCTTATTGTTGTCTTGGTCCAAAAATAATTTATTTTAAAAAAACTATACGTTACATATTTCAGAGTCGAACCGCGGTTTCATCCAGATGGACTGGCTTTTTAAATTAAAAAAAAAGTCCATTCTCCATAAGAAATCGCCAGAGTTCGAAATGTAAACACAGGGGGAAATCGCGCTTAGATTCACTGTTAGCTGGTGCCTTGCTAAAGTGTCCCTTTTGTAGAAAGTACCGGTATCAGAGTTATATTTTTGTTGGATGGGATTTATTAAGTGTTCATTTTATTTATATTTTTTATTTGTAGTCTTGTATGAAAAAAAAATTGGTGGGAGGGTCAAAATTTTTTTTTTTTAGTCCTAAACTTGTCACTGGTCTTCATTTTACTTTTTAAAGTTTTTAGTCGCAATGCTTGAATTATTTCCACGTATTTACTCTGATGAGTGTGGACGAAAGCCGACTTAGTATATTCATGTATTTTTTTCCTCTCATTTTTACACTTTTCAATATCATTCCACCACCACCCCCAAAAAATGTCACAAACGTCTATATTCCTTGCTTTAATATATATATATATATATATATATATATATATATATATATATACTAGCTGTAGTACTCGTGGACAGCTAGTTTCTCAAACTTTTCTCTTCTGCACGTCAGTTTAAATCTTTAAAAAGTTTTTTTCTCACCTTAAATTACAATATGAACATTAAAAAATGTTTTTTTATTATTAGAATAAAAACGATTATAATAAACAAGTGCATTGTAATGATGATGATGATGATGATAGATAGATAGATAGATAGATAGATAGATAGATATCGGCTAAGAAAAAAAAGTTGAATGCTATAGCAAAATAAAAACAATTTTCTACTGTGCGATTCGAACTCGGGAAGACAACATAACTTATTTAAACTGAAGGCGAACTTTCACCGACACGGCCACCCATCAGCTAGATGTACTTTGTCGTTTTAACCTATTTAAACAGAGTTCGGCGTACAGATAAAAATTTAAAAAATTTTTTACAACTTCGCATAGATCTAAAATAGTACGATTGCCTAAAATAAAGAAGCATAAAAAGTGCCATTTTTAATTAAAAAAACAATTAAAAAAATGTCAAATACGTACGACCATTTGAGTAAAAAAAATTAACTAAGTTTTATATGTTTATTTCTTTTCTTACTGGTAGTGAAAAGGCTCAGATTATTTGTAGTTTGGTCGGCTAATAATAGAAAATACTAATAGGAAACAAGAATTCTAAAAATGTCGGAACATTTGTATCTAATGTTATATTTACGTACTTTTAATTTTGAATACTGAGTTTTAAAAAAAGGTTTAAGAACTTCTGACATCGAAAAGGACATTAGATCGCAGGTGTTGATTCCAAATTTTTTGTTAGTTTGGCTCTTACATCAGTTGTTTAAATGTGATGCCGCGATATACATACATACGGACAACTTTGCTTTATATATCGAAATGAATAAATGCGAAAGTTGGACCCACGTCTCACACTAAAGTTAAAACACCTTATTTCAAGTTAATTCAACTTTGCACAGTAGAAGCACAATCTTTATATACATCTTGCTAATTTGCATATATGGTTTGAAAATGAGCATTTCATTAATTAACTATTATTTGCTTTTTGTTTCTTAATTCAATGATTGTTTTGATCTATATATAACAAACAGTTCTGTGTCGCAAGATTGTTTTATTTCCTGGAAATATTGTTTTATTCCCTATTTAGCATTAGTGTTCAAATGTTCCTATCTTTAGAGGGACCCACTTGATTTTCAACACGTTGTGATCTATTTCTAAATTGCAAGTAAAAGGGCAAATTTATTTCATTCTTTCTTGTATTTGTTTCGATCACATTAACAAGGTAAACAAATGTATCTCGAAATTACCATAATGTTAATGTTTATCTATCTATATAAATAAATGAGAAATATTTAGTTTCGTGTTTACAACAAAGTTATGAATGAAATGTTTATTATTTTAAATTAGAGTTTCAAGTAGCGATATTTGCAAAGCCTACTGAATAGCTATATAATCATTGCTGTCGGCTGATGCTAATTAGGCTCCCACTGACTGCTATACCAACTGAACTCGACACAGACAAACAAATCGGGAAATGGTGGTTATAATAAATCCACATGCACCCGGGAAACGTCTCTTCAATTAACGTATCATTTATTTACCTTTGAGCTTCACTGGTTGCGAAAGGTTATCTACTTTTGAAATAATAATGAGTCCATATGCAAATGTACAATACATAATTAGATCTAGCTGTATCGATGTGGGTGTGCATGCACGTGTACGTAATTACGCACGCAAGTGTGTCGTTTCATTTTCCTTTCTGTATCGGTCTATACATGCGTAAGTGATATCCGTATGTGCGTATATCTCTGTCTCACTAAAACTATCACACAGGATATCGTGTTTCTCGCCTATATACAACTTTGATAAATACGCATTAAACCATTTTTAGGTGATCTTCGAATATGTGATCTACCGAATGGTTTCAAATCCAATATGTGGTCTACCGAATGGTTTCTGATCCAATATGTGATCTACCGAATGGTTTCTAATCCAATATGTGGTCTACCGAATGGTTTCTAATCCAATATGTGATCTATCGAATGGTTTATATTCCAATATGGGATCTACCCATTGACCCTAACCTCAACCTTAACTAACTAACATTAACCTTAACCTTAATTAACTAACTAACCCTAACCTTAACCTTAACAAATCGGTATATCACATATTAAATTAGAAACCATTCGTTAGATTACATTAGAAGAGCGCCATTTTTTATTTAATATTAATCAAAATCTTTATTGAAATTAAAAATAAAATTAAGGGAAACTACAGACATTGCGGCAAAATGTGTATAATAAAACAATCTTTTTAAGAAAAAGAAAATGTGTTTGGTGATACTTTTATTTAGGATATTTTATTTTAGGATATTTATTTAGGATATGCTCTTCCGGGATATCAACTGAGGATAATTTTGCACGCTATATTCAGTCCCGTTTTCGTAAAGGGCAAAAGTATGTGTCTGTCTGTCTGTATCTCTTTTACACACAAGTACACCAAAATACGCACACAAATATACAGACACACACACATATATATAATAAATGAAAATGAACAAGCTCATATGCTGTGATATTTTATATTGCATCTTAATTATCAAAAGACTTCTACAGAAATAGGTGAAGATGTTAGTTATTTTTATTTATTATAAATCATAACATATAAGAGATAAAAGGTGGGGGGCAGAAAAAAGCGGGAAGGTAAAATGGAAAAAGACACATTTAAAAAAAAGTGTTATATGGTTTAGAAAAATAAAATTGAAATTAAGAAAAAAAACAGAACAAAACAGGGAAACATTGTATTATTTTAAAATGCATGCTAGACAGTCGTGCAGCTTTCATAATTGTATTTTGACCTACGCCCTCTTGGAATGAGCAGTCTTAATAACTCGACAAAGAATATAAAGAAATTGAAAATTCTCGCAAAGCCTTAAAATGTCACAAATAATTTATCTTAAATGCTAAAAGAAAAGCCTTCAACATACAGACAACTATTAAACAGAATAAAAACAGATGAATAAATGCTGATATTCACAGACCGATCCTCGTAGCTACACACATACGCAACAAAACTCTCTACGATAAATTAATTAAACTAAGAAGCTTATCATACAAACTACTTTACACTCCATCAAAAGCATCACCACCAACTCAAAATGCACAAAGACCGAACCAACACCTTACGATTGTATCCATACAATTTCATTCGAATGCGAAAAAAAACTACATTAATGAGACAACAACACTTAAAAAAAAGAGAATATACGATAACAAGAAAACGACTAAAGTAAACAATCACCACAACACCCTCTTCTCCCACATGTTAGATTTCAAAAAAATGCATTTAATGTCATTCGAACTATACTAATAAAATCTAAACATAATAAAAAGTCTTCGCTAAGTTATTGAATTCGCCATTATTTTCACATCCGAACGCATCACCTGATCCACAAATCCTTTCTCAACGTAACGGCAAACGCTTTCCGCCCTATATATATCTCTGGTACGGCCCATTCTTGAGTATGCAATTCAAGCAATAAATACTTTTCAAAACAATACCATACATCTGGAGTATGTTCAACGGTGGTCAACCAAGATGGTGACGGGGTCCTACAGAAAGCGGTTTCAACGACTTAATCCATTTTCATTTGAGCGGCGAAGGGAGCCAGGAGACCTAATTCTAACGTACAACATCATCAACAGGAATTCTACATTTCAAGTAGTTTTTCTACCCAGTGCTAAGTCATAATCTCCGATGGCACTCGCAGAAACTGTACTATTGTCGCTTTTATCACAACAAAAGAAAGGCAGCATTCTCTATGTTTTCAAAAGATACTGAAATTTGGGGAATATTTATTATTGACTATTGTTAAAATTTCATAAATATCGGAAGTATCTGAATTTTCACGAAGGGCTTCCACCTCTTAAACCACCTGTGTATAACACTAAATTAAACAAAATGTAGCATACATTACGACCCCTTACGCATAGCAGCTATGTGGGTTTTTAAAGATCGGTTATTCATAGTTTTAAAAAAATGTAATTTAATTACGTGTAAAATATAAATAAACAAATTAAAAATTCTTGCAAAATATTAAATTTATTTTAAAAAATCGTGGGTTGATCTTCATTTTTTGATTAATTAAACTAGGTCGGCTTTTAATGTGAGGAAAATCTTGCTTCCCAAAAAGGAACACGCTGGATTGGGACAAAAATTTAAATTGCCTATGTCTAGAAGGTTTTCTCTTTCACTGATCGAGGACAAAACAGATGAAGCGTGATATCAGAACATATACTATACTTTGATCCTAGCCTCTGTGTTACATTATTTCCATATTTCGGAAAGTTTTCCTAATCTTGGTTTGCTGTAACTTTTCCCATAATGTTTCGGCCATTGTACTCCTTGGTCTTCTTCAACTGAACCCTTTTATGTAATATACTCAGGTAGACTTCTATCATTCCACGTTGCATGGCCTTTAGAGTACAGTTCGGAAGTCTCAGAAAATTATCGACTACGACAAAAAAGGCAGTTGAAGAAAGCCTGGGGTGGAGGTATGGGAAAAACGTTATGAAAAGGACAACAACCAAAATCAGATTTTGTTTAGTCTTCAACATTGCCAGATCGAAAAACTTTTCAACAATTTCGCTACTGTCTCTGTAAAACCGCAAAACTCAGAGACATAAAAGAAAAACAGCCGCAGAATTCCACACCGGTAAGTCTTTAAAATCGTGCATTTTGGTCCGGATTCCTGTGTTAAGTACGGAGCTTTTTCAGAAAGGAGAAAACAAACACCACACGGCTTTCTTTATTCGTTACTAACTGTACCTACCCGACGTTGCCCGATGTTGTATTTACTTACAATTCGTATTGCGTTTCTCATTTTGAAACTATGTCGTTTCGATCTTTTTCTGAATTTTATAGTTTTATTCCAATGAAAGGGAAATAAGTCTGTAATGGACGAAGACAGAGTTTCGTAGCTTCTTTTCCATAATATTAGTTTTACGAGTCGAAACAAAGGGGCATATGCTTATAATCAATGAATACATATTTAGTTCTATTTTTTTTTAAATGGTGGCTATACGAAAATTAATTTGAACTGATAGATTATTTTATTGAAAGAAATTAACTCGAATGACATTTTATTTTTCTAAATATGGACTAACAACCATCAAAATAAAATAGCTATTTAGAAGTAAATATTGATTTTCTAGGACGGAATCTATCGATGACAAAAGTCGAGAATCTGACTGCATTTTATATATTAATAAAGTAAAAAAACATGTTCGTATATGTAACGTTTTCGTCGCTAGATGTCTTTAAATTAAAGTTTTGCATGAGCAGGTTTATAAATAACAGCAATGTCGTTCGCTTAATTTTTCTTACATGCCATTGTTTCTTTTTGGACACGACACGGTAATGCCTAGCGTGATCAGGGATGTTCTCTTCTGATTTGTTACTTATCCGAAAATCATCTAAGCTTCCTCCGGATTCGATGAGTAAGAATTAATTTTTAAATGGGGAATATTTAAATATGCATAAACCACATTGTTGAACAGTTGAAGAAAAGTTTTAAAAGCTGACTCATCAAGTTAGCTGTCATATGAAAGGATATTGTTGTGTGTTGGTGGAGGATTACGCTCTTTCAAAACAAACAACTGAAGTCCAAATCAATTCATTAATTTTTTTAATTTATTCATTTATTTTTATTTTTTTAGAATGGGAGTGATTGTTCCTGAAATTTAAGAGTCTGCCAGATTGGAATGACAATTTCTAAGAAATAGGGAATTTTGTTTAAACTATTGTAGTTATGAGTGCCTCGACGTAGCAAGTTCGGATAACCGATCAGCATTGACCCCCAAAATTGTCACCCATGGAATCGTTAAAAAATTCACTATCTTTTTGCAATCCTACCATATTTGATACAAATAAACCCCAGGCTATGTCTGACTTGTCCGCCAAATTTCAGCTATGAATGTCCAACAGTCTTTGATTTTTTTTACACCTCGACACGACGTGAACAATTGTCAATAGCTCTTACACACTCCTCTCTTAACACTGTCCTGATTTTAGCTGTGATGGTCCTTTTCAGTCTGGGAATTGTAGTTAAGTTTAAATATAGCATGGCGAACTTTATCTATGTCAAAACTATGCACAACTCGTTGTACTACTACTATTGCAAAGTAATTTTCTTTTTTTCTTCCCTGTGCTTAATATCGAACGGTATTTACATGAACAGAGTTTCTTTCCAAAAACACTCCATCTCTGGAATACGTTACCACAAGATTGCTTCCCTGTGAGATACAACTTGCTTGTCTTCAAATCCAAAGTCAAAAAATACTTGTCATAAAGCCTTTTGAATTTTGTTAATTCCATTCATCATTTTCAATCCTCTCATAATATCCTTCATCATTCAACTGACAATCCATCTATCTCATTGAACCTTATCCTCGAGTGGCTTTAAAGTTTGATAAGTGGTGACTCATTAGTATTAATAGTCAAATCCTTTTAACTTTTCAGAGTAAGATGTAGCAAGCGTTTACTTGAGTTTTATCAGGATTTCCTTTCTAGATTAGTTGCTCAACCAAGGTTTACGAGTTCAGTATACCCTACTACTTTACTGATAGCTAGATGAAGACATAAATTCATGCCTTTCCGATGGATATTAGTACAAATTGAACTCAACACATTTCACACGGCTTACTGATTTCACAGTCAGTATTTTTGCTTAGTTCTGAAACTTAATTTATTTCGTCTATGTTACACCGGCCGTTTTAATAGAAGAGAAACTACGCCGGTTCTCACTATAAATAGTGAGAGTAGACAATCACCAGGGAGAAAAAAGACAGTATTGTAACTGTCTAGCCGAGTGCCAGTCACTTTCCTTACATGTGTACCTTTTATGTTAATACACTTGTTATCTTAACCCAACCTCGACTTTACTTCTTCTTTTTACTGTTGGACTACTTC
This sequence comes from Sepiola atlantica, assembly GCA_963556195.1. Lineage (NCBI taxonomy): Eukaryota > Metazoa > Mollusca > Cephalopoda > Sepiida > Sepiolidae > Sepiola > Sepiola atlantica. The sequence goes on from OY744517.1 coordinate 76,189,624, forward strand.
ACAACAGTCGACTAACATTTATTTTAAAAAATCAGACTTTTTAGTAATGGAAGGCCATAATGGCCATAATCTTGTCTGTTTCGAAAGCTTTTCTGAATAGTAACCTGATCTAATAATACCAACCAACATTGAAAAATGGTAGATATATATACTCTTAATACTTTTTCTTCGTTCTCGTTGTCATTTATTTAAAGCTATATGCAATATTCTACGTCTACACCGTTATTGTCATTGCCGGTTTAGTGCTATTAAACTGAGCTATGGGTAACATATTAAGTTGCCTTGTGCCAGATTAGGCTCATACGGATGTCGGATGTTTTAGAAGTAGTCATAATGTGATCCGGTGAGTTGAGGAACAAGCAGCTGATTTTTAGGATGAGTAACACACCAGAAGAAACCATCACGAATAACGTTAGGTGTAAGTCTGTCTTGTTTATAAAAATAAGAAATTATGACACGCCAGCGTAACTACGTTAAAACGCGAGAAGTGAGAGGCTGAATTCAGTGTGGTCTACAATCCAACGTATCCGGCTTAGTCTATGATAACTTTACCTGGCCTTACATTAACAACATAGGTCTACAAAATCGTTAAAGATATACAAAAACTTTCCTCCGTAAATATTCAAAAACCGCTAATAAAGAGAGACTTTTAACTATACAATAAATTAAAGTCGCTCTATTTCTCCACTTTTGTAATCGATAGTTTCCGTCCTACAAAATCAATATTTAATTACGAATAGCCAGTACTTCTTTTTTTATATAAAGTTGTCCTGTTTGTATCGTGGCTACTAACAATCGGAGCCTTTAACAAGTGTTCACGTTATATAAAGACAAATTATAGATTATTTGGATCATTCGTAAGAATAAAAGTCTGATTTCCATTAATAAATGCTATTAATGGCCAATGAACCTAAATAAAACAGTAGTCTATTGCTTTGTCTTTTTAAAATTTGTCACGTGACTGTCCATCTGAAGTCAATGTCATGATTCAGTGCCAACTCAGGTTTTAATATTTAAGGTGCGAAATAAGTATATCGGCCAGCGTATACATTATTTAATATCACTTGTTATTTTAGATACTGTCAATAAAAATAGTACCGGCTGCCAGACGATGATCGGTAGAATGAGGTCTTACAAGGCATTGCTAGCGACCTTGATCCTTATTACATGCTGACCTAGTGTAGCTATGCACCGGAATCGTATCTTAATGAAGATATGTGTTCTTCGTGAATGTAGCTTGAGGCTAAATCCCAAAAAGAGTCCAATGTGAACACTGTTCGCCGTAGAAATAACTGAATGTTTGACAAACCATTCATAGTCGTCTTGATACTTTTGTATGGACTTTACACGCATTGGCCGATTCTGAGTTGCCATCTTAGACTTCATCTTCGTTGAATATTTAGAGTATTAATTTATTAATTCTACAAACCATCGTTACCGGTCGGTTGGTTGTATCACAAATTCATTGGATTTTACAGTATTAATTTTCGCGGGTGACCAAAGAGAAAAGGAACTTTAGTCGGTAACCTGCCTAGTTCGTGTCTCTCGCCAAGTAACGTAACTATTTTAAAATTCATCTATCTCTCTTTCTCTATCTCTCTCTTTCTTCAATTCTCATTGTCTCTCCCTCTCTCTCTCTTTCTTTCTTTCTCTCTCTCTCTCTCTCTCTCTCTCTCTCTCTCTCTCTCTCTCTCTCTAACACACACAGTAAATCGCCTAATACAAGTCTAAAATGTAGAAGAGTCGCTTTATTGATATTAGCATTATATTAGCATTAGGGGTTTTGACGAATTATCAAGATTAATATGGATGGCAGCGACAAGACCATCTAGAACTCTACGTAGTACTGCGGTCAAGTCTCCGTTTTCGATTGGTGTACGACTAGAAGTCGGACTTTTTTTTATCATAGCCACATTTAGATAACGTTTAATCTCACGGGCGGTGTTAATTTTCTTTAAGAATCTTTTACCCTGTTTTGGGTGGACATGCGTTCGCCAAAAATTGAAATAAATAAATTGAAAATTAATACGTTTTTATACCAGCAACAACGCTAATCATATCACTAACTTTAACGATAGTATCATCAATAATTCACACGTCTCTACCTGCGCACACACAACCAAAATATTTTTTTAAATGTATGCTAACGTGGTGTTAGCATTCTTAACACGGTTGTAATGTGCGCGATAGATTCAAGATAAACTTACATAATATGTTCATTTAGACGCGCATTGAAGGATAAGTAACAAGAAATAAGAAAAGGAAACACAAGATCGACATTTAATGACATTTTTTTAATGTGACCCGTTGGGTTACCCATTGAGCTCAGGTTAAATTGTTTGAATTAGAAAAAAATTGGGTTTGCCAACCTAATTAAATATATTCTTGAATCCAAAATTAGCCTCTTTTTCTATTTGCTACATCTCTCTCTTTCCCTCTACAGCTACGGATTAAATAGTATCACTACCTGTGGTGGCATTCCCTTTTGTTAATAACGCCTTATTTCAATCCTTTTCTTTTTATTCTTTTTTTGCTTCGACTTTTAGCAAACACAGAGAGGGGGAGTTTGAGAATTAGTAAGAGAGAGAGAGAGACGGAAGCAAGAGTGATAGACATTGTATGAAATAAGCGCGGAGATCAAACGATATACATTGAGAGAGGGTGAGAGTGATGGACGGAAGTTTAATAAGAGATGGGTGACTTAGTGAGTTAATTGCAAATCGATGCTAATTAGAAGAATTAAAATAGAAACTATTTCAAATGTAACTCAATCCCAAAACAAAACAATATTTTAACATGCATTTTGTGCGATTATAGCATATAGGAAAAAGCCCTAGTATAACAAAATATATTGTTAGGTACTTAACATATTTATTTTCATATTTTTTCATTATTTTCATATTTTCCTAATGTGCAACAAAAGAATAATAATACTCTCAATATTTATCATAATTTATCATAGTAGGAACTTTTTTCTTGATATCATTAAAAATATATTTATAAAAACATTATTTGATAATATCTTTAAATAATATATATATATATATATATATATATATATATATATATATATATATATATATATATATATATTGATCCAGTGGAAAACTTTCATAACATAAGCTATGAGCAATACAAAATTATTTAATATAAGGAATTACAATTGTAAGACTACCAAACTTGATACCATCTACAATATTAATTTAGGATCTTAGGATTTATTAGTAAACTGAGTAATAGTTCCGTGAAAAATGCCAGTATACTGAAATCATATGCCCTTAATAGGGTTAATATGAAAATTCATATACACTAAATGTACAAAAGCAAGGAAATTCCCAAATTTTTACATTTTTATTGGCATTAAGGGTATGACTACATATCAACCAAACCCTTTCATTATCACATTACTACAGTATAGATCTCTATGCATGAGTGGATGAAGTGTGTGAGGTGCCATGAAGAAAAATTCCTACCAGTAAAATACATAGCCCTGTTGTGCTCGCATACCCTTAATGACAATAAAAGTGTAAACATTTGGGAATTTCCTTTCTTACATTAAAGGATCATAAAGTGAACTTTAACAACAACCCTATCCATTAAGATAATATAACCTCATCCCCTGTGAGTTGGCACTGAATCATGACATTGACTTCAAGGTCTGACATATTTTTAGTGAGTAAAAATATATTTAGATAGGAGTATCCTCACCATTACAGAGAAATTAAATACCCTCTTTGGGTTCCCTCAAATATGTCTCTGGTTGGTTTAAAGTCTGAAATTTAAACATAATATAAACTTCTTAGCATTTGACATTGACTCTTATTAACAGTTCATTTCACCAATCCTACTGAATTAAGCCCTCTTCATGACTATAGATGCCTCTCACATGAATCCAACTGAGATAGATTTAATCATATAAGCCAGAAAGTTCATAGTCGATAGTACTCTTTCACAATAAATATTGGACTAAAAAGGATACCCCTATACGAAAGTTACTGATTTGGTAAAATTATATTTACTTTAGTAAATTTATTAGCATTTTAAGGATAACCTTTAACTGAAAAGTGGATTGTATAGGAATTATGCCCTATTCACGATTAGATCGACCAATAGTATCTATGAAAAGGCCAGAAAGAGGCTATATGGATTGTTTAAAAAACTTTAGTTTAAAAATTACAATAGACATAAATAAAAAAAAAAGTAGTTAAATTTCTAGACTTAACACTTAACTTATCAGATAATACGTTCGATCCATATCACAAACCTAACCAAACTTTATATTATATCTATAAAGATTCTAACCACCCAAGGTCTACTTGAATTCCATGGTACCTAATGTAGCTAGGAGAATCTTTAGAATTTCGTCTAACAGACATACATTTGATGAAAACTTCCAATATTACAACGCATTAAGAAAGTAAGGGTATGATAAAAGTATTGGCTATCTAAATTTCTCCGACCACCTTAAAGGTGGTAATAAGAATTTTAAACTTGGTGGAAATTTAACCAATATCATTACCAACAACACGGCAATGGCAGATAGACCTATGTGTCGTTTTAGAATGAATAATGTGAATAGTAAACAAATTAAACAAATTAGAACCTATCACCAATAAAATGTAAAAGTTAATACCCATAAACTGACTAAATCTGATCGTAATAATAGTAAAATATGAGACAGGCTAGGCTTTGGTTCCATCAGATTTTAGTAAAAGTGTGCAAACGAATATATATATATATATATATATATATATATATATATATATATATATATATATATATAATGTTCTTCAAAATCTTCGAGGACAACGTTAAGGCCCCATGCAGATGTAGCAAGCTATTCAGTAGAAACACAACGAGAATCTCTTACTCTACAGTGCCTTACTTGTGACAACGAATAATAGGTTCGAATGTAGTTAAAATAAGCCCGGAAAATTAATAACCCTGTTATTCAGGGCTATGAATGCAACTGCATTGATAGAGAATGTAATTGAATTGATAGAACCTCATGCCCTTTGAATGTTTTTTTACGCGGTGAAAAAATTACATTTTTGATATTTTTCGGGGGGGGGGGGGCGTCTTAGATAGACTAACCCTAACCCTAACTCTAATCCTAACCTTAGCTACCCTTTACCTAACCCCAAAAAGAAGTGTTAAGAAGCGATGTAGCCGAAGTGAAGATTCCTTCTTTTTTTTTCATAAATTTGTTTCAACTCCTTTATTTTTGAATTAGATAAATAAACCATTTAATTTCACTTATCCATTACACAGGTTGTTTACTGATTACACCTGCGATACAAATCAAACTCTTATCGTATCCTAATCGTCTCTTCTCTAATCTTCTTATAAAGAACATTGCCTTTTCTACGCCATCACACAACGAACACAAGTTTATTAGTGTTATACATACCAATCTTACCTTTCAATTTTATTTAATTTTCAGCTTCTCAGTTTTCTCTTTTCTAGTTCGATTCTTCCCAAGGAGAAAACATGTGAAATATGCCTCCAAAAAAATCCCTTGGTCGTACTATAAGAGCAGTTGCCTCCCGAAAAAGAAGTCGACAATCAAGAAGACCGTTTGGATGCTTCCTTCAACGAAACTGAAACTTGAAATTCGAAGTCACATAAACGAGATCATCTTGCCGCAAAGACGTATACGTTGGAACACGCACGGCGTACTGGGAGATACAGACATGTAGAAAAATATGGTAGAAGAAAACAGACATGCTAGATTTGAAGCCATGCAAACCGAATACAACTGTTTCTCAATCAAGTTTCTGGTTGCATTAATTATGATGCTGTGGAGTTCCTAGATTCCGGAAAGCCTTCTACTCCAATAGCTACTGTCCTCGAGCTGCAGGCTTTTGGAACTGCCTTCTTGCCCTCTCTTTTCCTTACTGTACCGGCATACAGAAATTTAAAACTAGTGAGGTAAAGCATCTCGCTGCATAGCTCCCAAGTTATGATGACCCCCTAAACTTTCAGCCTAATTTTAGTAGCCCCTTACATCTACAGTCGCAACTGACTTTGTTTGGGGTGAACTGAAGATTTTTTTAATACGGTGTAACCAAACCACGTCGCTGTATACGCCTAGCAAACTTCTGTCTTGGCACGCAAACCAAAACCTGTCGAGCCTCGGGCTTCAGCGTTTACACGAAAACTCCAATATCCAAGATGACTGATTGCCTCAAGTGGACTACCATTGCACCACACATACATACTTACAAACACATATATACACTGGGCATGCATTTAACTCGTACATGCGTTAGGACGTACTTTATCTTAATAAAATTCTCCTGTTCTGATCTTTTTTCCGTCCCCTACAAACAGGTCATTTATCCTTCATATTATCGACTCTCGAACTCCTTTCTTGTTGACAAAGATGGCTAATAAAGTCGTTATAAAAGTTAGAGAGACGTGCAAATAGGCACAATGAATAACGGAACAGCGTGTACAGAATGCAAAGCTAGGGAATCGGCAGGTGTGTTTTTCTGGTGACAAAGTTATTTTTACAGATTTAGCTACACCTCCTGAACCATTAAAATCCATTATTGATAACACTTCACATAATTCAATACATTTCTGGAACATTTGGAGTTATAAACAGTGCTTCAGTAATACCAGCTTTGGCGCTGAATAAATACGTCAAAGGGTCAAAGGTACATACTTTAAATGTAGCCTTATACTACATTTAAAGTATGGTGACAGATTTGTCATAGAGGGGGGTTTCATGCTTCCCATCGAATGTGAAAATCCACAGTTTCTTCAAATATATGTTATGGGTGATGAACAGCAAGAAGCAATAATTAGATGTAACTATTTGTAAAAGACAAAATTAGATAGTGTTCTTGAATTGCAAAGCATACTCCACAGAGAAAATAAATATATCTAAGAATTTAAGATGGCTATGAAGCATGGTGGGGAGTGATGACTTGAAAGTGGCTATACATGCTGAACTAAACTCTGAAAGAAGAGCATGAACGACGTTTTAATGTTCCTGAGGCACGTGAAGTCGCTGCTGTAATAGCCGGTCAGGAGGTCCATGATCGGGATATCATTTTGCATCTACGAAACAAACAACTTCAGCGTATCTCTTAAAGAAATCGAACATATGATGCTTTACAGTACCCGATCATTCATTGGGCAGATAAAAAAGGGTATAATTTCACTGTTTGGAAAACAAATCCTCACACCACTCAGTTAGTAGTAGGAAAAAAGATTTTTTGTAATGATTTCTATGCATATAAGATTATGGTCCGTGACGGAAGTTTTTGGCCTGAGATTGTAAATGAATACTTTCCGAATCAACAACCCCATGATCGTCATGATCTCATAGCAAGAATTTTCCATCTAAAGCTAGGTATCCTTCTCCAACTGCCAACGAAAGGAAACATTTTCGGAGTTGTAGTAGCATACATGTACACTGTTGAGTGGCAGAAAAGAGGATTGCCACATGCTCATTGTCTGGTTTGGCTTGAACAAAAGTTGAGATCCCTTGACATAGCCCCTGTTATCTTTTACCTGCAATCTGAAATGGCCTGAGATTGTAAATGAATACTTTCCGAATCAACAACCCCATGATCGTCATGACCTCATAGCAAGAGTTTTCCATCTAAAGCTAGGTATCCTTCTCCAACTGCCAACGAAATAAAACATTTTCGGAGTGGTAGTAGCATACATGTACACTGTTGAGTGGCAGAAAAGAGGATTGCCACATGCTCATTGTCTGGTTTGGCTTGAACACAAGTTGAGATCCTCTGACATAGCCCCTGTTGTCAGTGCGGAAATTCCGCATCCATTGGTATATCCTGTTTTGCATGATATCATCAGACACCACATGATTAATGTGGAAACATAAACAGATGTTAACTATGTCTCAAAGGACACTGCTGTAAGAGATATCTTGGACACTTCTGGAATGAAACTCAGTCGGATACAAATGGCTACCAATAATGTCGCCGACTATCTACTGTAGCTGGAGGCTGTGAGATGACAGTTACCCTACCTGGCAACGTAACGGTTTCTCTACACAACCGATGGGTTGTACCATATAAAAAACTCCTTTGTAATATTTTAGTGCTCATATCAATAGTGAATATTGTAAGTGTGAAATCAATTCATGCAGATTCAGAGCAGAATAATGTTTTTCGTACTATAGTTAATACTGTAGAAGATCAGCAAGGTGGTCTTATATTCCATTGGTGCACCGGAGGTACAAGGAAAGACATTTATTACTAAGTTAATGTTTGCTAAAGTTAGGTCAGAAGGCAAAAAAACTGATACTGTGGCATCATTGGCTATTGCAGCCATCCTTCTCTTTGGTGGTAGAACAGATCACTCGATATTTAAATTGCCATTATCCTTAACAAGAGATGCTGATCCTATTTGCCAAATAGAAAGAGGATCAGATTCACCTAAAGTTTTACAGAATTGTTTTTTGATCGTATGGAATGAATGTACGTTGGCACATAAAAAAGTGTTTGAAGCTCTACATAAAACATTGCGTGATCTTAGGAGACGTGATGTGATGGGTGGCATCACACTTTTATTATCAGGTGACTTCCGACACACACTTTCTATTGTTACACGTGGAAGTTCCGCTGACGAGTTCAATGCTTGCATTAAATTGTCATATTTGTGAAAGTACATCAAGACTGTAAAGTTATTTACAAACATCCGTGTACATCTCAATAGTGATCCAATGTCCAATAGTGATCCAACGTTTAAAAATAGTTGATGGCAAGATTGCAACAAAAAATCATAGCAAGATTGTTATTACTCCAGGTATTGAATCAATTGTTTTATCACTCACTGAATGTAGTAGAAAAGTTTACCCAAATATAGTCGAAAGCTATGTACATTCTAAATGGCTAACAGAGAGCAATTCTAGCTCCTAAAAATGACATGGTACATGTGATCAATCAACAACTGCTTGATGAAATTCCAGAATTCCATGTGAGGAACAAACTCACTTCTCTAGATTCTACGCTTGATGATGACGATGCTATACAATACCCTACAGAATTGTTTAATTCATTATAATTGTCTGGTATTCCAACACTCAAATTAAAGCTGAAAGCTGGACGCCCAATTATGTTACTCCGGAATCTTGATGCTCCAAGAATACCCATTATTCCGTCAGATTCTGCAATTGAATTTAAAAGGATTCAGTTCCTAGTTAAATTGTATTTAGTCATGACAATTAACAAGTCCCATTGGCAGTGGTTGGTCTAAACTTGACTTCACCTTGCTTTAGCCATGGACAGTTTTATGTGGGATGTTCAATGTATATACATATCGGCATCAGAAGGTAAAACATTTAATATTATCCAAGAACTTTGTATGAATAGCGTGTACCTCTGTAAAGGAGGGGCCTGTCGGAAAATAGATATCTACAGGAACAATGGGCAACCTAACTCACCAAATTATTTGTCTCAAATTAATTGTATACAAAAAAGTAATACAATATAAATTGTGATGCTGAAAACTAACGCAACAACGCCGGAATACGGGTCATGGTAAATCCTATTTTAATCACCTAAATTACTTACAGTGAAATGGTTGCTTTTTTATTTTTATTTATATTCTACTATTGATTTTTATAAATTTCTTTGTGTTATTGATGTATGTTTTTTCTATACTTGTACTTTTGAAAGTCTTCTTTCCCTTATTTTTGCCTTGATATGTTCGATTTCATTGTGTTGTATATTATTAGAAGTGCCTTGTACTTAGCATATCCCAACCCCCCTCATCCTATCGAATCGCTGTATAACTGAGAGTGAACTATACTCTGGTCTTAGTGATATTTTTAACTTCGAAGTTGATGTCTATACCCTGTGCTGATGAAGAGACTTGATATCAATAAAAATCCATATCATCTCAGAAACGATCGTACACGAAACTGTTGTTTACGCTAAATTCTTGGAACATATGCAAGTGAATATGTCGTAAATTTGTGTATACACACACACACACACAGATATATATATATATATATGTGTGTGTGTGTGTGTGTGTGTGTGTGTGTGTGTGTGTGTGTGTGTGTGTGTGTGTGTGTGTGTGTGTGTGTGTGTGTAATTTGAATTACCTACTAGACACCATCATCGAGTGTCTTCGGTCTCTCTGTACACGTGTTTCTCAAAACCACCTGACATAAGGATACTTCACCCTACAAGTAAACCCTGACCAAATATTACAAAATAACATAGTATTCGAAGCCCAAATAAGATCCCCTCGACACCGCTATACACTGGCTCATCCGAACAAAAAGTGCACCAACTCCAAGTAATGTTACTTCAAGTTACAGCACTTAGCTGAATACTCCGCCAGACAAGATGAATTTTTATTTTGGAATCCGATAAGACCAAAATACCACAAAAAAGATATACTATAACATAATTAACTGGTCAATTAGAGGGAGGAAAATTAATGTTCTTAACTTCTTTACTTACTCAAAGGTTGACAGTTAAATGAGAACTTTTATTGAATATGCTAGCCCCAGGAAAGGGGACCCTTGATTTCTGAGAATTTCGACTGAAATAAAATGAAACGATATATATATATATATATATATATATATATATATATATATATATATATATATATATATATTAGTATATATTTTTATTTATACAAAAATGTCTTGCTACATATGTGCATACATGTTCTATTTACGACCTTCATCAAAGTCTAGCGTCCTCCTGCTACAGCGAATACGCATAGTACCGTTTGCGGCCTGAGTAAGCTAGACTTTGAATAAGGGCATAGCTGAAACATGTATGCACATATGTAGCCGCATATGACTGTATAAATAAAAATGTATACTAAAATACAGCTATACTGTTATTGAGCACTATCTTATAAACACCGTAGCTTCACAGAATTAACAACAGTACAAACACTGCACAGTGTCGGTGGAACCCCTTGAATGGTAAAGTTTACAACAACAAATAATGTGTCCACATTATTAACCCTGTTGTCTAGAATATATATTCCGTAATTCATAATTATACGTTCAATAGTTTAGGAATTTACCAAGCACATACATATTATTGACGCTGCCGCGCGCACTAATCCTTTTAAAAATGTATGACTTAATATAACTCAAAATTTGATGAAGAGCAATTCTTTTCTCTATTATTATTTTTTAATCCAATTTATTTTAAAAGGTTTGGGGCGGAGGCAAGTTTGGGGGCTTCACACCTTAAATAGTTTACAAACAAAATAATATGTGCCCATGTAACTCACCGGGTTGTTGAGAATATATATCCGAAATTCAATAATGATCGGTTCATAAATAATTTTTAAAAATTAAAACTTTATATATATTCACCTCCTAAATATTAACATTCACAAAAAATAGTGTATTCGATGTGTTAGCTAGAATATATATATATACACCAAGAAAGGCCGGTCTGAAATTACGTGATGATTTATCGCTTATAAATTTATGACGTTACTTTTGTTGTTGTTGTTTTTGTTGTTGTTGTTAGCAATAAATTGCTGTAATGCACCTACTGATACTAACTGAATTTATGAGTGTCCTCCCATAGATACGCAATGTCGCCCCATTTTTAGGGGCCTGTACACACACACACACACATATATATATATATATATATATATATATATATATATATATATATATATATATATACAAAATGGGACGACATTGCGTATCTAATGGAAGAAACTCCTAAATACTCACGGAACAGTACGTACCAGTAGATGCATTACAGCAATTTATTGCTAACTATAACGACAAAATCAAAAGTAACGTCCGGGGTTTCGAATCGCATGAATAGTCATATCTCTATGCTGATAAGTCCCGATTATTGAAGGACGAAACATATACGTACATAGATAATAAACAATAACAAATATTTATATATATATATATATATATATAGTAAGCTATGAAAATATATTTATGGCAATTAAGCTACACAGAGGCTCCCGCGTTTCGTCCCGGGGGGAGGGGGATCTTCAGGCTAAAACGTATCGATCACTGTTGAAGTAAAATACTGAAAATTGATACATTAAAAATTATATCTCCTTATAAAATTTTATGTGGATACATGAAATACTAATATATATATATATATATAGTCATCCACATACAGACTGTTTCGCTGTTTCACAGCTCATCAGTGCGGCTGTTTAATTGAGGGAGTGGCATCACAAAATAAAAAGGCATTACGTTAAGTATTTCACTGGTTACATACGTGATGTTATTAATTGTAGGCTGTTTTTATGTATATAGCTTCCAGTATTTATTTTTTTAATTGGTTGTATTATTTTAGTATTATTAACTAGATTTTTTCTTAAATCAGATGGAGTGCAGTTATGTTTTGTAGATGTTGGTAAATTGAGCTAGAGTTTACAAGATGCATTTTGGGGCGGCGTGATAAGGTAGTGGTTGTAAAACCAATGTATCTATTAGCTTTATTATTATTATTATGAGAGTTAGATTCTCCCAAACGGCATTTAAACATATAAATAACATTGGTTCTTTCTAGTGGTTTTGGGGTTGGGGAGGAGTTGTATTTTACTACAAGATTTTGGGTTTTAAATTTCTTATAGTAAATAATGAGTTTAATTTTATTATTATTGTCAATTGGGGATATGTATTTGTGTATAATCTTTTTCATGGCTTTTTCTTCTAATCTGAAGTTTGGTTGCATTTGATTACAATATGTTAATAACGTTTGAGTTGTGATGTTGAATATTATTATTATTTGTAAAAAATATTTTAAAATTCTCTTCTTTCTCCAGCTTTTTTGTTCATTTGCTTCTGACACCTGAGGATGATTCGACGAAGAATCGAAAACGTTCGTGAAACCATGGGTACATCCTCAATTATATTATTACCCGAAGGCAAGATGTTCAAGATGTGTACACTGTAAGGGTTATGTGAGGTGCAGAGTGTGGTTAAGACCACAAGCTTGTGCGTGGTAAACTGAAGCTCCATGTCATGCGTAAATCTCGCTCTCCTGGACTAAAAGTTCTCAAGCGCATTAATGTATCGAGACTGCAGTGAACGTGGAGAACTGGGAGAGGATGTCTCTGGGGGGATCGGTCTGGAGCAAGTCTATCTATGATGGCTGTGGCATATTTGAGGCAAAGCGTATAGAGTACTCCATCTTTAAACGTACTTTGCAGAAGCAATCAGTGCCAAACGTCCGAGCCACATTTCAACCTTACCATGTGTGTGGTTTATGTGGCAGAGTCTGTCTGTCAAGAGCTGGTCTACTGAGTCACATGAGATCCCATGGTAGGAGCCTAATAAACAAGTGTTAAACAAGAGTTTAATATAGCTACATACAAAGAGAAACCAGTGGTCTTGTATGTGTAGTAAAACTTGTAAAAATAAGTCGGGTTTGCTAAGTCATCCGCGTCCACAACCGGGCATTACTATCTTGTAGGGGATTCTGTTTATTTTACTTTCATATTTTGGCAAATTAGTCATTAATATATATAATCTCAAACCACAATTTATTTTAACTAGCTTACGACAAAATCTTCTGAAAAGAACTGAACAATTTGATTTAACGTCCGGGTTTCCTAAAATATTAACAAGAAAAACCGTTTTCACTGAACCTGTAAGAAAGAGAAAAAAAGAGAAGGCGTGGACTTTATTTACTTTTTATAGGAAAAGTTAAGTCATTTTACTTTCGTTAGAAAAAGTTCTATTTCATCTTTGGTCTTGGTCTTGATTAGGTGATAGTAGCCAAGCCAACTCCAGCTAACAAGTTTCACAAGTAGGTGTGAGTTCGTTAAAATCCATTCATTTTGGAGCAAGAAACCCGGATGTGAACTTTTATATTTTTTCGGGGATGAAATCAAATTGTTCAGTTTTGCTTTAAGATGCTATCGTAAGGTGGATGAGATAATTTATTATATACATTTAACATGCTGGTTTTAAGTGTTTTCATATTACTTTGATAACATTGCTCTATAATTAAATCTCGAACCGGATATATATATATATATATATATATATATATATATATATATATATATATATATATATATATATATATATATATATATATATATATATATATATATATATATATATATATTGCACGCTTCAATAAGCTACAATAGTGTGCCCAGAAAATGTACAAATGACTCAGAGAAGGAAAGAGAAAATATACACACATGCACATGCATACAGACATTGAACTTTAAATTTAAAAAAAAACTGAACTTACATTTTCAAATCAATAAATGTTTGAAGAGAGAAGACATGTTTAAAACACGTGTTGAATAGGAACGTAAAATTTAAACACCAAATACATGAAATCTTAACAAAACTACTTGTTTAAAAATTTGTAAAATCATAAACAATAAATAAATAAATTTAGCAAATGTACCATGGTAGTCTCACTTTTTTTAATATACACTTTCTCTCGTTGCATTCGCACTACTCTCTATTTTAAATAAATATATATATATATATATATATATATATATATATATATATATATATATATATATGTGTGTGTGTGTGTGTGTGTGTGTATGTGGACTTATGCATATATGTATGGGTATTCTTTATATAGAAAATTAAAACATACGTTCATTAAAATAATATATATATATATATATATATATATATATATATATATATATATATAGCATATATGTATTATATATAAGGCGTGTTTTAGTTTTATATACAATCTTTTTGATTGTTTATAATCTGGCGTTTACCAAATAGACATGATGTAATGCTGTGTTTGCTTGATCTTCTTTGTGGCGCGAAGAGGGGCGAGTTTCTATAGAAGAGCAACACTTTTCAGATAAAATGCACCGGCCAGATCCACATGGCAGACATTTCTCGCCAGCCGTTGCGTCTGGCCTCGGACTCGGGGCGATGTAATTGTTCAAAAGGACCCACTTTACCCGCTGCCACATTCGGTGCTACCCTAACGGGTACATGGTCACATCCGGATCTGCGTGTGTCCCCGTATTTCCAAAAAACGTGGGAGGCATTTGTGGGTGGGCAACTGTCCTCCTTTCCATCTGCAATATTGCTGTGCTAAAACCCTTTTTTATATTTAATAGGCACGATTGCTTTCAAGGAAGTCTTTATGTTATTCTTTCAACTCTTTCTCTCTCTCTCTCTCTCTCTCTCCTTCTCTCTTTATCTATCTATCTATCTATCTATCTGTCTCTTTTTTCTCTGCGTCCCTCCCTCCCTCCCTCACACACACTCACTATCTATTTTTTATGTATCAATCAGTGTATATATGCATATATCTCTCGTTCTCCTGCTCTCTTTCTCTCTATATATCCCTCACACTATCTATCTATCTATCTATCTATCTATCTATCTATCTATCTATCTATCTATCTATCTATCGCTCCTTCTCTCTATCTCTCTCTATCTCTCTCTATCTCTATCTCTCTCTCTATATATATATATATATATATATATATATATATATATATGTATATGTGTGTGTGTGTGTATATGTGTGTATGTGTGTGTGTGTGTGAGAGAGAGAGAGTGAAAAATGACAAACGGAAAACATGTTAAAATGCAGGAGAAAAACAAAAACAAGAGAGTTGACCGGTTTCGTTCATATTAGCGAACGTCTTCAGAAAAAGTGAAGATTTGGAAACAATTTTATTTTGAAGGCACACACATGGGAGAAGGAAAAGATGATCCGATTGGACCATATGACAAGGCTTTTAGTCTAAAAGCTTTCACTTTTTCTGAAGACGTTCGTTAATACGAACGAAACCGGTCAAATCTCTTGTTTTTGTTTTTCTCTTGCATTTTAACCTGTTTTCCGTTTGTCATTTTTCACACATGTTGTCTACCACGGCATTTCATTTGCATGACTTATCGTGTACCTTACCCCCCCCCACACACACACACATATATATATATATATATAGTTACCAATTTTTCACTCTTTCCATTACATTTTGTATTTTACAATTCGATTGCTCACCGTCTTTCTTACTTTATCCCCTCTATATCTCTCAAATTATTCATATTACTTATATATTTCGATATCATTAAATTTATCACATCTTTCTCTGTATATCTCGTGTCTCTCCTCTCCCCCTTCCCCATCTCTGTCTGTCTGTCTGTCTCTCTCTCTCCCTCTCTCTCTCTCTCTCTCTTTCTTTCTCTCTCTCTCTCTCTCTTTGTCTATCTATTTATTTAAACTTTTTGTTGTGAAAAAATTTTTTATTGATTCCAAATGTATGTTTCAAACAACATTTAAAAAACATTTCTATTGATAAAGAAGAAAGGTCATAATGAAACGGTGTAAATCATTATAATGTTCCTTGTGTGAAAACGTCCGTTAATTTTTTATGTGCAAGTGGAAACGCTTTGTATAACTATTTACTTGTCTCCTCACGGGAGGAGGACAGAGTTAGGCACAAGGTCGGTTTTTAATAAGAAGAAAATCCAGCTCTCAAAAAATGGATTGAGATATAAAAATTATGTTTTAACAAGGGAGACAGCAGTACAAATAGATAAGAAATGACAAGTGACAGGGGGAAATAAAATAAAGAGAAAAGAATGAAACAGAGGGAAAGATATAGAGTAAAAGAAAAAGGATAAGTTTAAGCAAATTGAATTTTTGACGACTAACTAGATGGTGTCTAATGTATTTTCATACTTGTTGTGTCCGTGACCCGTCGGGTCACAACCACTATCATTATTTATTCTTCTTTCCTTCTCTTCCAATTTGATTTCATTCATAAACTGTGATATATCTGTTAAGACATTCTTCTTGAATAACTAAAAATAATAAGTCACTTTACTTCTATATTATTATTATTATTATTTGTACTCACTAGGAGTTCTCACACAAGTTATCGTCAGTGATTGCTCACCGACAACAACCAGTAGTGTTCCCTGGAGTCTGAGTGACAACAAGCTCCCAATAGTTCCAGTACTCTCCACCTCTTTTCGATCACCACCGCAAATGATCTTGCAGTATCGCAACAGTCGCCTACCATTGATTGCTCGCTGGCAACGACCATTGGTCTCCCATGGGATTTGTGTGGCAATAAACAAATCCAACGTCCCAGCACTTTCCGCACTCTTCCAGTGCTGTCCCTCCTCGGTTTTCCCATCCTCATTGACCCTCTACGACTATTTTGTTTGGAGTCAGCCGAGGCCGGTGCCATTTTACTTATTTGGAGGGGACCAGCTTATGATGTTTCTTGCAGTTTCTATTCCTTGGTTCGTGACGAGGTATTCTTCCTGTGATTTTGTTTTCTTCCTGTTGTAACTTCCATGTGACTGGTTACAATTCGTAGCGTGAGGAGTTTCCTTAAGATGTCAGCTGTTTTGGTCATTGCCGTCTCAGTGGTCCCTTTGATTCCAATTTCTCCCAGTTTTTTCCAGGTCTTGGAGACTGTTCCTAGTCCTCCTACGATTATTGGTATTATACTAACTTTCTTCATGCTCCATATTCCTTTCAGTTCTCTGGCTAGTTCCGTGTATTTGCTTCGTTTTTCCGTCTCCTTGATCTTTACTCTGTGGCCTTGGCAGAATTTTTCCTTCTTGTCGATTATTATAACATCCGGTCTTCTTGCTTGTATGAGTTTATCTGTTTGTACATCCATATCCCAGAGGAGTTTGTGTTTTTCGTTTTCCAATACTGTCTCTGGTTTATGTTTGTACCATTTGTCTGCGTGTTCGAAATGCAATCGTTTGCACATTAGACAGTGACTGAATCAACTGAAGTAGGATGAAGCGAAATAAATAAATAGATAAGTGAAAGATGGATGACTTGTTCAGTTAATTACAAATTACAATAAATTAAAACAATTTAAACAAAAAATATTTTTAACATAATTTAATCCCAGAACCATATAGGTATATTTTAGCATGTATTTAGTGTGATAAAATCCTTAAGGAAAAAAATGTCTATATATTCTGAGTACGCCTAGATAAGGACCTATGATTAGAAGAACAATTAGCATATTTAGTCCCGAAGTTTGGCATAATGAAATTAAATAGTGTTCAGAATTACATATGAAATAAACTGCTTGTGATCCAAACCAGATCTGGGGAGCGCCCACCTTTTCGTTGGCTAAAAAGAGTTCAAAATCGACTCCCTAATCTAGTGGGGTGAGTGATCTCTTCTCTTCCTTAAAGTTCCTTTCTCACAGAAGAGACGTTGCTAGTCTCTCTCTACTCTGTAATTATTTCCATGGAAGATATTCGGTTGCCACGTCTGGGCTGGTGCATCATCTACTAGTCTCTCCCTACTTGACAAGGTCCAAAAAAGAGTCGCCAACTTAATAGGTCCCTCACTGTCAACCAAGTTCCAGCCCCTGTCCCATCGCCGCAATGTAGCATCCTTCTACTTGTTTTACAAATACTGGCTATTCTGGTGCCCCCTCGACGTAAATTCACTAGACCAACTCGACAATCAGCTAAATCCCATCCATTCGCTGTGGAGGTCCCCAGATGCCGGATAGCCTTCTACTCCAATAGCTTCTTTCCTCACGCTGCTGGCCTCTGGAACTCCCCCTGCCCTCTGTTTCCCCGACAGTACCGACATGCAGAGGTTTAAAACTAATGTAAACAGACATCTCGCTGCACAGCTCCGAACTTAGAATGACACCCTAACCCTACTCCCTAATTCTCAGTAGCCCCTTACGTCTATAGTGGCGTCCTGCCATGTTTGGGGTGAAATATCGTTAAAA
The DNA here is from genome assembly GCA_963556195.1 of Sepiola atlantica. Taxonomy (NCBI): domain Eukaryota; kingdom Metazoa; phylum Mollusca; class Cephalopoda; order Sepiida; family Sepiolidae; genus Sepiola; species Sepiola atlantica. The sequence goes on from OY744517.1 coordinate 76,208,320, forward strand.
AAGAAATTTAATTTAAAGGAAAAGTATGAATACTTAATAATTAATGTATTCAATATGAATCAATTTTTGTTTATCGAAGATAAAATTGAATATTTTTATAATCAGTGGATCAAAATTGTGTTAACAGTAGTTTATTCAATTTTTGTTTATCGAAGATAGAATTGAATATTTTTATAATCAGTGGATCAAAATTGTGTTAACAGTAGTTTATTTAATGCATTATCGATGCATATTTAATGATCAGAAATTTAAATATGTTATTTTTTACTTATGAGTTACCACTTATCAAGGCCAAAAGCCACTCTGGTATAAGCTTCGTTACGTTAGACGACCGCCGTTGTCCAAGATCAAAGTATAATATCTGTTCCGATGGATACTACACCCTATAAACCGGTGTCGTCTTGGCCTTCGGGTCTTGATTCCGCCGGTTTGTGGGTTTGAACTGTGCAGTTCTAGGATGTACACCCTCCCAGGCTTTACCTCCCCTCTTTGGGGAGGAGTAAGTTTATTGCTTACTGCATGAGGCGCCCCTGCCGGGGAATGCTGACGGGGCTGCCCAGGCATTTTTTGCAGGCCAGAGTGCTCAAATTCTCGGGTGCTGGCTTTTTAAATCCCACTTTCCGACCTTGTGTCACATCTTACCACTGTGGGAGGTAGATAAATAAATAGTGTACATCACTGACATGGATGTTACTAACTTAATGAGATTGATAGATCGTCAATTGCATGATGGAGAATATTACGAGAGGAATGAAAATAATGAATGGAATGAACATAATTATGAAGACGGTTCATGGCAAGTGTGTGCTCACATTAGACTTTAAGACGACCATGTTGTGATCTGCAGGAAAGCAGTTCTGTGATAATATATCACATATTGAAAGGTAGAGTCATTACAGAATATATACAATTGTATATAATCAAAATACAGTATAGTTTCTAATTTATTAACTTGATATTACGAAAAAGAAATTTAAAGGAGGGACGAAACGAAACAAACTGTTAATAAATATTAATTTACACTGAATATTAACTTATGTGAAATCCTAAAAAATGTCGCTCGACACTATTTCAAAACAACGTATTATCAAATGAATTATTAAATTTGATGCTTTTTGGGGCAGAAAAAATCGGTTTAAATTAATTTAATGAAAGAAATCACCGTCGCTATTTCGCTACGTAAACTCGAGGCAAATTTAAAAATGTCTCTATTTGCTTACACTGGTGAACACGCTAGTTAGAGATATTTCGAGATAGCCTTTCTACGATAAATAATGAATTCTGGGATTTAAAAATTTTCTTTAAAAAATATTCTACCATCTTTTCTAAAAATTTGTACTTTTATTTGTTCCGAAATAAAAAAAAATCCCTGCAGTCCCACAATCATAGCGGAATTGTTAAGATTTGTCTAAAATTAATATTAGCCTTATTGCATTGTGAAATTAAGTGTGTCATTCAGAAAGTTATATTGGGCCGCAGTTTGCCCCTGACTGGACTAAATGAGGCCAATATGTGAACTTCTGTTATGATAGTTACGTCTTTTGGGATTATATTACTTTCTCAATTGCCAGTGTTATTGTAAGAAAGTTATATTCTTAAACAAGGCCATAGAGTGTAAAGAAGACTTAAAAACAGGCACAATAAGTCAGCGTCCGTTTGACCCCGGCTCAATTAGAAGAGACAAGATGACGGATCAGGCGTTCGTGTTTTTAACCGGGTCAAACGAAGGAAGTAGTCACTTGATGGTCGTCCGCCCTGACACACGCTCAGGAACTGAGCCAAGACTTAACCCCTTTCCGCCACAGAATAGCAAATTAAAAGGTGGGTGCGCGTTTTCGTGGTTTAAGGATTATGTCAATAATAATAATAATAATATATATATATATATATATATATATATATATATATATATATATATATATATATATGCAGTAAAGTATAGTCACGTATGTTGATATCTATAATTTCACGTAAATTATCATAAAAAGTGGATATTTACAAGAATTTGTACACCACTGGAAGACTTGAGACTATAAGTTTTTTTTGTTTGTTTTTTGTTTGTTTTTCTTTGTTTTTTTTTTATATAGTTTTAATGGTTGAGAAACTTCCGAGACTATATATATATATATATATATATATATATATATATATATATATATATATATATATATATATATATATATATATATTATACTGATTCGAATGGTTTCGGTAGGAATCAGAAGGGGCAGCAGTACACTGTGAACTGTACAAACGATTGCATTTCGAACACGCAGACAAATGGTGCAAACATAAACCAGAAGAAGTACTGGAAAACGAAAAACACAAAATTCTCTGGAATATAGATGTACAAACAGATAAATTCAAGCAAGGAGATCAGATGTTATAATGATCGACACGAATGAAAAATTCTGCCAAATCGTACACTTCGCCATTCCACAGAGTGAAGATCAAAGACACGGAAAAACGAAGCAAATACACAGAACTAGCCAGAGAACTAAAACGAATATGGAGCATGAAGAAAGTTAGTATAATACCAATAATCGTAGGAGCACTCGGAACAATTCCAAAAAAACTGGAGAAAAGACAGTGAGAAATTGCAATGAAAGAGACCATCGAAACCATACAAAGGACGGCAATGATAAAAAAAACAGCTGTAATTATAAGGAAAATACTTGAATGCGGAAACCAACCCGCATAAGCTACAAAGGGTAACCAGCACAAGGAATTTACAACAGGGAGAAAACAACACCACACGAAGAATACCACCGCACGGACCAAGGAACAGAAACTGTATGAAATATCACTTCGTAATTCCCCCTCCCAATAAATTACACCACACAAAAATGAACCAAGGAACAGAAATTACAAGAAACACCATAAGCTCTTACCCTTCCCTTCCCACCACGCGCCCCCCCCCCCCCAAAAAAAAAGGGGGAAGAAAAGAAATGTAATTAAAAAATTAAAACATTTTAAAAAATGAAATAAAATATAAATAAAAATAATTTTAATTTTTTTTTTAAATGGTGCCAGCCTAAGCTGACACCAAACAAAATATTTGTAGAGGGTCAAGGAGGATAAGACCGAGGATGGGCAGCACAAACCAGACCTCCACTGGAAGAGTGCGGAGAATGCTGGGACCTTGGGGAGGCTTATTGCCACCCACATCCCAGAGATGACCAATGGTCCTTACCAACAAGAAATCAATGGTAAGAAGCTATTGCGATACTGCAAGATTATTTGCGGTGGTTATCGAAAAGAGGTGAAGAATACTGGAAATCTGGAGAGGCTTGTTGTCTCTCAGACTCCAGTAAGTACCACTGGTCGTTGTCGGTGAGCGATCACTGACGGTGATCTGTGTGAGAACTCCTAGTGAGTACAAATAATAATAATGTGCCCTCGTTATTCACTGAGTTGCTTAAAATAGTATTCCATAGATCATGATAATAAGTACATTAGTTTAGGAGTTTACCATGCATATACATATTATCGAAGCTTGGCCTTTTGGCTAAGATCAAAGTGTAGTATCTGTTCCGATGGATACTGCACCCCATAGACTGGTATTGTCTTGGCCTTCGGGGCTTGATTTACGCCGGTCTATGGGTCTGTCCTGTGCAGTTCTATGAGGTCCACCCTCCCAGGCTTCGCCTCCCCTCTTTGAGGAGGAGTAAGTTTATTGCTTACTGCCTGAGGCGCCCCTACTGGGAAATGCCGACGGGGCTGCCCAGGCAATTTTTAAACCCCACTTTCCCGACCCGACCTTGGGTCACATCTTACTTGTGGGGGTAAGATAAAAACTGGCCTTGTGCCTAACTCCTGGAGAGGAGTGAATCAATACATATTATCGAAGCTTACGCGCAGGACTAGCAGGACTAACCAGCGTTGCCCGGGGCCATCAAAAACAAAATAAAAGGTGTAACATCTCTATATTAAAAATCCTATCTCAATCCGTCTCTCTATGTTTCTCTCTCTCCTCGTCCCCGTTTTTCCACATCTCTCTCCTCCACACCTCTTTCACCTCCGCTTAGCCCATTCCACTCTCTTGTTTTTATGTATTGAAAATAATAATGTAAGTTATTCACCTGAGCTCCCTGTTTTAAAGTTATTGCTCTGGAGCAACACCGAGTTTCTTTCTTCCTTCTAAATTATATAATGAAATCTATATTTGTCTTAATTCATTCCCGGGCAACGGAGATTTTCTTTACCCCACCCTTAACCTATATTTATCTTAGTGTATTCCCGGGAAACGCTGAGTTTCCTGTCTTCCCCTTCTCCATCAAGCATATACTACATATGAAATTTACTACTGTATTATTGCACACACCTGGTCTATCTAGGATATTCAGCACTGACTCCTGATCAACACATATTATGTTTTCTGGTATACAATAGTACCGTGACGTTCAACAACGCTTGCTTGGATATATATATATATATATATATATATATATATATATATATATATATATTGTTTCTATTTATCATTAAGTAGCACTTTCATTTTACGGGTCTACACTAGGAGTAAGTGCTTGAGTCTCTTTTCAAGATGTCATTACTCTTCAAACCTTGCCCCCCTCCACACACACACACACCACTGTGTAGTGAGTAAGCCAGCTCTCCCCACAACACACACTAAAGAGTCGCCTGCTTCTGCGGGATAACAATCCTGCAATTAGCCTGTACATCTTTTATTCGTACCAGAGTGTCAACGTTGAAGAACAATACAAGATGAAACATTAGACACGAACTCAATTGGATTTGTCTTTTGCTCACCGCCACTTTCATCTTATTCGCCCGCCTGCTTCGTGTTTCTCTCCTTTGCAAACCACGATAAGAAGGAAACGAACAAGTAGCGTGAAGAATAGAACTCGTGCCTCTACGTTTTTGTTCTCTGTTTAGAGCTCCATTCAGATTAAGACTCGATGCTATTGTTGCTTTACTTACTTGCCTTTTCGGCTAGACAAGTCCCCGGCGTAAGGGAAACCCTTTTTCATAACGAAAATCAAGTACAAAACCGACGTCTAAATCTCTTCTCTTACCTACAGCAGCTTTCCCACAGAAGAGATGTTGCTAGTCTTTCTCTGCTCAATCGTTATTTTCAATGTTAGTGCTCAACTGAGCTCCAATCTATGGTTCCAATCTGTAAAAAAGTAAAGAGTTTATTTCCCAGAACTACCAGTCTGTGGAACACAATACCGTGAGGCTGCTTCCCAACTGAATACAACATAGTCGTTTTCAAGTCCACTGCTAACAAATTCTTGTTGAGCCGTTCTCTTAAATACTCAAATTCGGCCCAATTTCAACCATCGTTACAAATCAGTACCGTGTTGTCTCACCGCCCACCTCACAAACTCATTAACCCTTATCCTTTTGGCCCTGATAAACGGTGAACCCTAAGTAAAAACAGGTCCGTATTCATACACTTGCATTTCTTTTTGTTTGTGATTGTTGTTTTTTTGTTGTTGTTTTGTTTTTTAATGTACACTAATTTTAGTCTAGGAAAATTGGGACTTTATATAAGCATCATAATCTATATCCTGCTAAAACCATGGGGATCCCGTTTATTATCTTGCTTGTTTGTTATCGTGCACACTTCACCCGTACACGGATGGTGGGAAGAACGGGAAAGAACGTAAATAAAAGGGGGCGAATGATAAGGAAAGTGGTGAGAAGATAGAATCTTCTTTCTTTTTTCTATTCACGGAACGTCACTTTTCCCTTGTTCAGGGCTCAGACGTTTTCTGATATTAAGCAAGCTCACTCTCCAATTTTCACGGTTCAGCAGGTCAGCAGTCTCAAAATTCCACTGTGCGGTCTTGTCAAATCACTTGCTTCCAAGTTTTCCTTGAATTATATAAATAATTAAAAGATAAAGAGAAAGAGAAGAAAGAGGGGGGAAGAAAGAGAGGAAAGAGAGAAAATAGAGGCGGAAGAGAAAAATGTATTCTGACTTTGTAATCTTTGTAAAAAAAAATGATTATCAGCACATGTCAAAGTTAAGAAATTATATATTTAATAATATATATAACAAATACTGACCCACTGGTCTAGTAAGTATTAAACATTCTAGGTTTGCTTACCTACCATCTTATCAAGTGTCGCATTTTTTTTTAATTTTTGATTGTGAATTGTATATCACTACCCCCTAAGGAAGAGGTAATTCCCGATCGGCTATTGGTCTAACTCGTGCGAATGGCTATTAGGGTATTATTTGAGCATCATAATTAATTATATTTTACAAACATTAGAAAAATGCCATCGTACAGGTTGATCCGAAAGTCTATTTACCCCCTACAAAAAGTAACAACAATTCACAAAGCACAGTTTCGTAATATATCACACAGGTTATGGCGCCGTTACGTTTTGTTTAGACAAACCTTGTTGATGTGTGACCCTGTCAATGAAAGTGAATAAACAGAATCAATTGCATATTTTTTCTATTGCAGTATTAATTCTTCTTCTATTGTGTTAATGTCTTCTTTTTATTTTACTGTTCTTAAAGTAAATCATATCTGTGCTGTGTCGTGTTGTCTTGTTCTCATATTGTTGTAAAGGTAACAAAACTTAGGGACCACTCTATATTTTTATAAATGTTGTTCAGTTGCACTTTAATTTTTACAATATTCTTCTGATTAATGTTAGTCAAACGAAGCTCTGTTTAGTTTTTTTTTCTGTTTGCGGCATATCAACCTCTTTTGCGTCAGTAAATGTAGGAAAACAATGTCTATTGTTTACGATAAATTGTGTATACTTGAATACCATTAATCCAATAATATCCATTGAGCAAAAAAATGCACCACGATCTTATTACGAGACCAATTACTCAAATTATTAGTATCTGTAGTGGGTGGTCGTCTTTTTTGTGAACTCATACGAACATGCTAGTAATCAAAAATAAAAACTCTAATGTATCAAATAATAAGTATTTAATTACAAAATGCGATTAAAATACTTTATACAAAAAAGTAAAAGTAAACGGACACAATTATTAGTTATCTATCAGTTGATACACGTTCTGCGTCGAGTTACTAAGACGTACTAATTGTACCAAATCACTCTGAAACAATGACATGCTAGTTTAATAATCCGGGTTACAACATAGTCAAACCGGTAATAAACACGAGATTCAACAAAATCCCAACAAATTCGTGATATGAAACAAGTTCAAGGCTTAATATGGGAAGTCCAGTCCTCCTTTGACGGAAATAAAAATAGCATTGATTGGAGCTGTTGGCATTGCCCGGTAGAGGCGACTCAGCCGATTGGCAATACCCCCTCCCAAGGGAGAAGACAAAAGGGGTTATTCGTAATGAACACGAGATTCAACCGAATCCCCTTCAATTTGTGATGTGACACAAGGTCTGGGCATAATGCAGGAACTCCAGCTCCCCAGAAAAGAAAGCATTCCGGACTTGATCAATAATAGCCTTGATCGGACATGTTGGCGCCACAAGCAATCGGCAATAAACCAATCTCCCATCTTAAAAAGGGGACGAAGAGGGTAACTTTTTCGTCGTCTCAAAAGGAGGAAGTAATGCCTGGAAGGATAGCCTCCTCCTACGATGGACCAGGCAATCACTTCTGGCCAGTCGAAAGATCGAGTCACCCAGACAGGAGGCGAATGGTGATGCGAATGATGTCCGGTAATGAACGAGAGATTCACCCGAATCCCCACCACTTTGTGATGTGACACAACATCAGGATTTTATATGGGAAGTCCAGCTCTTCAAAAAAGAGGGTACTCTGGACGAAATCAAAAATAGTCTTGATCGGATCCATTGGGATTCCCTAGTTGGTGTATCTCAGATGACCGACAATAAACCAATCTCCCATCTAAGATAGACGACGAAGGGGTTAAACCCCCTCCCTTCGTCGCCCCGAAGGAAATAATGCCTTGGAGTATAGTCTCCTGAAACCGATCAGGTAATCACTTCTAATCTTATCCGATGACTGAAACCCAGTCTATAGGCTAGAAGCGACATAATTTTTATGTTCTCTGTTGTAGTATATTAGATGTTATTGGAGGAATTGAAAGATAAGCCAAAAAATACATAACCGTGGGAGGTTGAAAGTTACGGAGGTTCGATGCACGGGATTAGACAAAAGATTAATGACGAATATACGTCTACAGATGTGACAAAATGCAGTTTGATTAGAATTCACGACAAGAGAACCAGAGATAACACGAAGATTGACATGTGATAGTTCTCCCTTGCTAACCAGTTGGGGCTTCGACCCTAGTGTTCATACCAATTGAAGTCTGGCTTCTTTGTGGGGATGAGCTATGGTTCGGCTCAGTCCTAAGTTGTACATCCTTCCAGACATTAACCCCTTCTTCATGGGAGAGGTTAGTTTATTGCCAGTCGTCTGATGTGCCCCTACTAATGAATGATGTCAACGGGTCTGTTCTCAGCTAGTTTTACCCCATCCGTGAAGCTGGTTTGCTCCACCTTTCGATCGTGTGCCACATTTTGCTACCATGGGAAGCAATTAAATAGGATTAACTCTCATCAACTTTTTTTATATTACGTTGAGAGAATCATTTTTTTTTAGTCTTGCTACCCTGTTTAAAATTGCGTTGAAAGTATCCTTTTAAACCAACTTACCACACAGATCACAAATTTAGAAAGAACTTTTAATTCAGACAACTATTAAATAAACTGTGTTTCTGTTATAAGACGGTGTTAAATGCGTTATTTCTTGCCGAGAACTATTTTTATATAACAGATGTAGAGAGATTTTACATCTTTCGAACGAATTAATAAAGCATTGAATTTAATACATCTCCATCTTCGTCCCCTTGTTCCACTCATCCACTTATTGACCCATTTGCCCTTCATTGTCAGCTGTTACTTCAGATTCGGTAGTGATCGGACGGACGGGCATTGACCTACACATACGCTTCTTGCTGTTATGGTTACTATGTACACTTATGTACGTTGGACCATCTGTAAAAGTTGAATATTCAATGTAGCAACAAGTCCTGGGAATATATACCAGAAAGAACAGTTTGAAATCAGCCATACGCCATCCACTATGACTATGCAATTCCTACAGCTACATGCCTAGAAAGCGGAACTGTTAAACCTGACATAGTGATATAGAACAGAGGGAAAGAGTAGCAACCCTAGTTGAAGTCAGTGTCCCTAATGATTCTGGCATAAACCGAGCTGAGAGGAAGAAGATAACTAAATACCAAGGTATTATGATCGACATATACAAAAATGGAATCTTAGGAAGATCTCCATCATTCCAGTAATCATAGGAGAAACCTGACTCATGAAAAAGAATTTCAAAAAGTACCTGGCGAATATACCCGGTGAACCAAGTGCAAGAGAGATCTAAACAATTTCGGTTATAATCCTAAAAATATTTCTTGGTTGGAGTCTCTGAAATAGCGGGTTAATATCTGGCATCCAGTAGGATGCTCCATTCCCAACAAAAACAAGAAGATAAGAAAATTGAAAAAAAAAAAGGTGTACGTAAACAAAGTAAACATCTACAATTCTAGCTCAGTAGACGTGGATTATGTGATAATTTTATTTATTTAGTCTCCGTTTTAACTGTTGCGCAACGTACGCAATAGAGTTGAAATAAACTGACTGAAAATCGTGACGTTTATAAAGATAGTTTGAAATGTGAAATTTAGTAAATAGTGTTCTGTTTCTTTTGTCCATCAATTACGATTTGACGCGACCGCCATCTTAAGATAAAATTATTTTCGGCGCCACATTGCACTAATTCTTCCCCTCCGGCCAGACGCTAACATTTCGAACCATGTCACAGAGAATCTAATCGAATTCCGAAAGTTGTGCGTAACAGATAGACGCAAAGGAATAAAAGAACCGCTATTCAAATCGTTGTAATGATTCGATGATTTGTTATTGAAATACTCGCGGCTATGGCTCACCGTTCGGAAGACAGGGTAACGTCGGTGGTAACACATTGGCTGAGACGTCAGGCCGAGCAAAATATAGAAAAATAATGTTATAAATTTATTTCGTTTTATGTCGTAATACGTTGGGTCAGTGTAAAGGAAGAATCACCGGATTCAGTCGGTATTATATTTTATATATTTTTTAATTCGTCAACGAAAATGCATATCAATATAATAAACAAGCGCAGCGATGCGGTTAAATGATTAACTAATGAAATTTAGCGCTATACTTTGGGATTTATATAGTACTAAAGAAAATATTGTGTGGGATATAGTGTGTAATCGATTAAGTCGATCGGAATTTTAATTGTAATTTTGAAGAACAAATACTGAAATTTGTTGTAGTTCACAAATTCGACATAATCAAACCAATTTGTCAGATGCAATCTAGGTCTAACTTATGTAATCTGACTGACTTTTCATCATGTATTAGATGGATTCATAAATGTATAGAGTATGCGGTGGTGAGGCCCCAGTTTGAAACATACATCTTTGTTGACATTACTCCCAGGTCCATTTTAGCCCGAAGTGGTAGTATCTCCCAGTGTCGCATCTATGAGTCGGATAGAATATGTATATATAACGGTAAAATATGTGTAGATTATAGTCAAGAAAAGACGAATGAGACGAAATGTAAAAGTCGCGTAAAAATAAACTAGTAAAGATATCTGATGAGCAGTTGTTTAAAAAAAACGTTGTCTACTTGTATTTATCAAGAATTTTTTGTTTGATAATTGACAAAAAAAACTATAAAACAGTCTCGCCTGACAAAGTTGGTTTACAACGAAAGCTTGCAAAAAAATTAAATAAATGAATTTTTCATTTAAATTGCACAGTTGTTGATTTTCAAAATATTTTACGTAAATACATTCTAATGTGTGCCTCAAAGATGTTGTCAATTTCCTTACTTAAAAAGCGCCAATCTGTGCATAACATCGACAGGATAACACTTATCCTTACATCTTTTAGAACTTGACGTCTCTTTCTGCTCATATCGTGATTCGACCCCTCGGGGTTAATACCATCAAAATGAGGAGGAAGAAATAAAAAAAAACTATAAGACAGTCTCGCCTGACAAAGTTGTTCTACAACGAAAGCTTGCAAAAAATATAAATAAATGAATTTTCCATTTAAATTGCACGATTGTTGATTTTCAAAGTATTTCACTTAAATACATTCTTATGCGTGCCTCAAAGATGTTGTCAATTTCCTTATTTAAAAAGCGCCAATCTGCGAATAACATCGACGGGACTACACTTATCCTTACGTCTTTTAGAACTTGACGTCTCTTTCTACTCATATCGTGGTTCGACCCCTCAGGGTTAATACCATCAAAATGAGGAGGAAGAAAACAAGAAAAAAAAACTATAAGACAGTCTCGCCTGGCAAAGTTGTTCTACAACGAAAGCTTGCAAAAAAAATTAAATAAATGAATTTTCCATTTAAATTGGACGATTGTTGATTTTCAAAATATTTCACTTTATATATATATATATATATATATATATATATATATATATATATATATATATATATTTGTGTTATAATGAAATAATTCCAGGAGGAAATCCGGGTATGAGAGCTCAATGTAATAAACAGAGCAAGAATAAAATAAAATTTAGTAACACGAAATTACATAATCATCGATGCAATAATTTATTTCAACCTTGTGGTATTTTCAAGCATCCAATTTAGACGATTACATTTTTTAAACATCGTCTAAATCGGATGCTTAAAAATACCACAAGGTTGAAATAAATTATTGCATCGATGATTATGTAATTTCGTGTTGCTACATTTTATCTTATAAGATGTGGTAGCATTGAAATGTTGATTAACGTAAGGCTGTGATATTGTTTTGAGCATCTGTGAATGTATTATAAGATTAGTCTTTGAATAACTTCATGAAAGTAATTTTGTGTAAAAATAAATTACCGTTTGATAAATTTTCTAGCGATCACCCTGTATATATATATATATATATATATATATATATATATATATATATATATGTGTGTGTGTGTTGGTACAAAAAAATTAGTACAGCATTCGTACCGTCGGTTTCAAGCACAGAAGATCTTAGCCATCCGGATCTCTTCAACTTCTGTTGTCATCTATTTCAGAAATGTGAAGTCACGTGTCACTCTCGGTTGGACGCGTTATTTGCTTAGAGTGTTTTGTATGTTTGTTTAAATTTAGTGTAAGGAAGGTTTAATAAGGTTTGAAAAAAAGGGGGGGGTCAAAAGTAACAGTTGAGATTTAAACCCGGAGAAGATTTAAATAGATATAAAAAAAATTTAAAATTAAAAAATATTTCTATATAAATCCCGTGAGTCAATATATATATATATATATATATATATATATATATATATATATATATATATATATATATATATATATATATATATATATATATATATGAAGCAATCCAACAAAAGATATAAGTGTCAACTAATATCTTATAATTAGTGAAACATCCAGATAAAAACTGAAGCTCAATATACTGGATAGAGCATTAATATTATAATATAAAATGAAGTAATAAAATAAGGTGTCAATCAAATTTTATTAGAATTCAAAATTCAAGCAAAGTATCCTTAAGTCCTTAGCTCATGAGTTTTCAAAGATAATTCTTCTCTTCAGAGGACCATTACCGCAGTTATACTACTACAGGTGATAAAATTACGCTTTGAAAATATATAAAATTATATACACAAATACATAAAAATACATAACATCAAACATATCAACCCAAAAACATACTTTTTGTTGAATCCATACAGTCCATCCAGGTCATACAAATTGAGAAGCATAATCAGGAAAGACATTACTCCAAGTTATAAACAGCAGTCCATATACGTGAAATTGAAGGGGCCGGCAAAGTTATCCAGTCGCGAAAAGTGTCCATATTCAATGTTAATGATAAATAAATCAAATAAAAAATACAAACAGTCCTATCAAAGTTCCAAAATCCCGACATGTGAAACCCAAGTCAAATCAAAGTTTATATATATGTCTATCTCTATCTCTCTCTAACTATTTATTGAACCATTCCACTTGGTTCTACACTTTCTTATTTGTTAATAGTATTGTGTGTAATCTCTGAACCTTTACGTTGTCCCCCATCATGACCCTTATCCAAACCCCTTGCTTCCGTGTAACCCTCCGTATCATAAAGATGAAGAGCAGGTGGTTGTCACACCAAATTCGGCCCCGTCAACAATTAGACAACGCATTGGTTTTGTCACATTCAACAATTTACAAATGACTTATGCATTGCTTCATCTACTTCGCTTTCCACCTAAAATAATTCATACAGACTTCATTCTGTCGCGCTTTACCTTCTTGTCATCCTTTTTCTTTTCACATAATTCACACAAAATGACAAGTTATATATACATATATACTAGTGTACATCCTCCGTCAAAAATGACGGGGAAAAATTATGCTTTGCCAGTGTTCGCGCTAGCTTTATATTTAGATATATTACAGAAATATTCATGCAAAATACTAGAATTACCTCAGTGATTTAATTAGTCGTATAAAAATTGCTATCATTATTATACTTGACGATCTAAAGAAACCCAAAACACCCACCGTTGACTTTCGATAGTTTTTTTTTTGTCGAATACATTTATGGCGGTACGGTAATTCTATGGTAGTTGTCTGGCTTTCTATTACCATTCTCGCTTCCACTCACAACTTGAAAAAAGCCCGTGTTTTACTCGCTAACTTTTAAATGACGGGATAGAAATATACACACACATATACATACACACACACTTAAAGTTCAAACTCACACACATTTACTATCATAACACCGAGTTAATGATCCTAAGGAACAGTCGTCAGATATTGCTTCTGCTATGATTCAGTTCTTAGAAACAACACCTGACGATTTTCTATTGAGAACATGAAACCCAGTGTAATGTTATGGCATGTGCGTGATCTGTAACTATATTGTATCAACTCGGTCATATTAGTTTTGATTCATAACATTACCGCTTCAAGTGCGGGATAACAACCCTTAAATATAGGGTTAATTCTAAGTCGTATCCTTGTGACACGATGGGGTATTTTACTGGTGTGATATTCAATTAATTAGGGGTGTGTATTAAAAAAAAATGGGTCAATATACCCTTGAGTGAGAAGTGTAGACAAAAATTTGAATTTTCAGTTTTATTTATAAAAGTGAGGGGGGGTCATTTCGTTTGAAAAGCAGCACAATGTCTACATGTGTGATTTAGATTACCAACAAAATAATTTTGAAACGTCATTTTCGTTTACAGTTAAAAGGTTCAGAACAATCGTGAAACAATTGTCCAGCAGGTGGTCAAATCGTGTTTACGGTTTAAAAGGTCACGCTAGTCGCAAAACAATTATGTTTAGACTAACGCAAACGACTTATTTGAATTTATAATTTAAAAGGTTACTAAGTTCACGGCTGATAATATACTTACCTGTCAATAATTAAAAAGGCGTGCCATTACCGAAATAGGCCACGCCCCTATATTGTGTCTTGACTGGAGCTCTTCTCACACGCGTGAAACGAAGGCTTTTATTGACTGACCAATCGTAAAATAGTAGAAAATACGAAACTATCTGTAATTTGTTAACAAATCAGATTAATCAAATCAAGTGAATATTCTCAATAAAATAACTAAATTTTTACGAGTTCTTTCGAGAAATACAGAAGTCGACGATCGATCAGAAACAGTAATGAAAATGTATACGAAGAAAGCCTTTCTAATTAAACCTCCTTAAATAAACAAAAATACATTTTCAATAATCCTCAACCAAATGTTAGCATCAGTAAGATTCTTGAAAAGCAGCATAACGTTTTCTCCTATATAAAGTTAAGACGTTTTCCCCCTGTACCTTTGATGAGAGTAAGAAAATAACCACATTCATCACAGGCTACTAAATTCACCACTATATTAAGCTTATTCACTCGAACGTGTTATAATAAATTCATGAATTATTTTCTCCATCTAACACTAAATATTACTTTTGGCCCACCATCGTACACTCACCCCATAACATACTCCATAGAGATGGTAGCAAATACTTTTCTCTCTTATATTTTACGACAAACACTTTTTCCATCTATACCGGAAACTATTAAACAACGGATACTTTAAAAAAACGTTACCCTTATTATTTTCTAATTATCTGGTATTAAATTGATACATAATATAATACATTACGCTCAAATTCAATAGACACTCCCTCAAATTCCGCTGATTTTCGATACTATCAGATTACATTATTTCTAACTATTACGTATAGAATTATTCTCATTCCGGTTTCTATGGAATACATTTTACGAACATAACTTATAGTGTTCCGTGATTTAAAATGGGGCTACCCTCTCTTCAGCAATTCGACTTTAGACATTTTCCTTATAAGACTCCGTTTGCTTTAGGTATAATTTCATTTTTTTACTGAAACTCTTAGACAATTAAAAACATAACACCTTTAAGGCTTAGAAATCTTTTTTTCCAAATACTTACCGAGCAAAACGAACTACAGTGTTCATTTCGACAACATTCAGTTATTGATACAAATTTCATGGAAGCACGTAATATCAGTTTCTCTACGATTCTTACACTAATTTAAATAACAGACATCACAAGTTCATTATTTAACTTTTGCCCATCCATACCAAACCTAACATTAATCTAAGATTTGTGTTTTCCTTTTCACGTTAGGTATTCTTTTTTAATTTGGAGGAGGGGGTATTTTACGTAAGATGCTTTCTTTTCTTCTTTACATTTACCGATTAAAAGCTTCTATTCTCTCTCTCACTCACTCTACCTATCCTCGTTTTCTCTCTCTCTCTCTCCATATATATATATATATATATATATATATATAAACAATAATATTTTTTATAAATATTAAATATTTAAAATATACCTAGAGACATCGATGTTTCATGCTAACGCAATCTTCAGTTTAGGAACTAATTCCCAACGGTCAGCGGGCGCGAACCTCGAACACAAATCGCCACTGATTCGCAGTCGAAGATCTTACCCGAAGGCCACTGGAAACCAATTAGTAAATAAAGGGGAATTATATATATATATATATATATATATATATATATATATATATATATATATATATATATATATATATATATATATATATGCATGCTAATTTAACTCGTATGTGAGCAATATATATATATATATATATATATATATATATATATATATATATATATATATATATATATATATATATATATATATATATATATATATATATATATTAGCGACGCCAGTCTGTGTTTCTTATAACGGTCGTGAGTTGAATGAAGGAAGGTTATTTGTCATTATAAAAATATACTTAAAAATCGACTAATGCTAATTTAACTCGTATGTGAGCAATATATATATATATATATATATATATATATATATATATATATATATATATATATATATATATATATATATATATATATTGCTCACATACGAGTTAAATTAGCATTAGTCGATTTTTAAGTATATTTTTATAATGACAAATAACCTTCCTTCATTCAACTCACGACCGTTATAAGAAACACAGACTGGCGTCGCTAAAATGCTACTGATAATGTGACCTATTTGCGTTTTCTCGGCATTTTAATGATAGATATTATACACGTGGCCAATACCAACTAATCATAGTTTCGTCTTTTTACACTCATACTTGCTTCATACAGTATTTCGTGACCGACATGTCAGATTTGTTTTGCATTTCTAGTTCCATACGAATTGGGATTTATGTAACTAAAATAGCAATTAGTCAACACCTTAGTTTGAGCAATTCAGATCAAAATAGATTTCATTTTTTATTTGTTTTTAAATTATTACACAATATATATTTATCTTACATGCCTAAACTAAAATGTATATTCGTTACACATGGTCCACTTTCAGTCACATTTGACTACCCACGAGGGCAGAGTTAGACACAGCGTAAGTTCTTACTGTGTCGAAAATCCACCAACATAAATAAACATTTACGCATTCTACAAGGATTTGCTTTCAATGACGGACGAGGGAATAGCTAACAGCCGGACCCGAAACAAGTAAGCTTTCCCATAACCGGTCAGTGCATGATATATCCTTCTACACTGTGGCAATTTCTATTTTTGTTCAACTCAGAAGTAATCCTTTCCGGGCGTAAATATTGTCCGATGTGACCTATTTGCTTTCTCTCGAATGTTGACAAATTTTAATTCATTCGTGTATCTTTCTCCCGGGCAACGTCGGACGCCGGGTCCAGCTAGTTTTACATATTCTTGTTCTAATAAATATTTGTTATTGTTCATGGCGAGTTTTTATTGAGGGAGGGGGGCGCCGAATCAACCAATTGCCCAAGTCACTGACTAAATTCCGTTAATATCAAAGTTATGTGGATCTTTTGAACACAGCGTGGGCACAGAAAGATTGACAGAGCAACCAGTCGGAACGCATATTGTCATCGTAGCATCGGATCATATGATAATTAAAAGTGCTCATTGTATATATATATATATATATATATATATATATATATATATATATATATATATATATATATATATATATATAACGTATAGTTCGTGTTTATGTATACATTTGAAGTCAAATCCGAAACCAATGCAATAATTATTCTGAAATTTTAATAAATGGCGTATACAAACAACAGCAGGCAACATGGGGTCGTTTGTTTGCGCAACGAATACACTACCTGGCTGATATATGTTGCAAGACGCAGCATATGCATCAACGCCTCAATTCGAACCTCGGACATCAGTCACTTACAATCGTGTTTATCTGACTCTGTACTCTTTTACCTAACTAGCTTTCTGTTGTTAGTGGACGAAATATATATCGCTTTTACGTGAATTTTGTATTAATTTGTTTACCATATAGATGATTAAATTCCTTTTTGAATAATCTTTCGTTACGCTTAAGTGAAAACCATAATTTTCATATATCAGAGTGCTCAACCAATAAGAGAGTATAATTTGTTCATCTACAAACAGCTGTTTTATCTTTTACATATTTGTCCCGGACCATCAGTCACTACCGATCGTGACAGTTTTGTACTTTATATATATATATATATATATATATATATATATATATATATATATATATATATATATATATATATATATATATTACGGTTGTATATTATTGTCTCTCAAAATCCAATTAATGAATTCAGGACAGATCGCCATCATCCTTGCGCCATTTCTTCCCCATCGCATTTGCTCCATGTTTACTTCGCTAGAGTACGACCACTTGCCCCTCTTCGACCCCGTACAACAAT
This sequence comes from Sepiola atlantica, assembly GCA_963556195.1. Lineage (NCBI taxonomy): Eukaryota > Metazoa > Mollusca > Cephalopoda > Sepiida > Sepiolidae > Sepiola > Sepiola atlantica. The sequence continues at coordinate 76,226,573 of OY744517.1, forward strand.
AACAAATAGATGACCATCAAATAATGCAATCAACATTTTACAGACGAACACGTTGCACACGACACCTGCAACATTTTTATTTACGACACTCTTGCCGATTAAAGAGGGGCATTTCTCTTATTTATTAGCACGATTAACATTTCATTGGGAACAGACGACACCTTCCCGCCACTTCTCGGCCATTTGCAAAAATGGCCGCTTTCTCTGTTGCCTTTCATTAATAAATAAACCTTTAAGATCCTGCAGAGCAAAGCTCCACTTTCCATTTAAACTGACTGCAGCAAACTAAATTGGATAATAAATATATACAAACGAGCATGTACAATTATTTTTGCGACAACTTGATTTTTTTATTATTTTTTTTTAATACGTTCTCATAAATGACTTATCCGAATAAACGTGGGATAAATCAGTTGTCTATTAGATTCGAACCTGAGTGTAAATATTTCTATTGAAAACAAGAATGTCGAGATTCAGATGTCGCTGGATTCGGGCTATCGCCGTTTTCACTATAACCAATAATTTATCGTGTTTAATGATTTTAAAATTATAAGATTGCAACTCACTTTGTGTTCTTGCGGAAGCTGTTTATCATTGAGTTCTCGCTGATAATGGGCCGACAATTTTCTCTGAAATTTGTATGAAGATTCTAGTACTCTCTATGTCTTTTTAGTGCAGGTCTGGTGATTCTATCCCTCCTCAGTCTTTCCATTCTCCAAGATGCTCCACAACTATTTTCTACGGAACCGGCCAGTGTTGTTGCCTCTGTCGTTTTGAGGTGGGGGGGGAGTGTTGTTGTTGTTGTTGTTGTATTATTATTTTTATTATTATTATTATTTTTTGTACTCACTAGGAGTTTTCACACAGGTCTTCATCAGTGATTGCTCACCGACAACAACCGGTGGTATTCCCTGGAGTCTGAGTGACAATCAGTCTCCTCAGATTTCCAGTATTCTCCACCTCTTTTCGATAGCCATCGCAAATAACCTTGCAGTATCGCAACAGCCGTTTACCATTGATTTATCGCTGGTAAGGACCATTGGTCTTCCTTGGTATTTGGGTGACAATAAGCCTCCCCAATGTCCTAGCACTCTCTGCACTTCCAGTGGAGGTCCAGTTAGTGCTGTCTCTCCTCAGTTTTCTCATCCTCCTTGACCCTATGCAAATATTTTGTGTGGTGTCAGCCTAAGATGGCACTATTTTAGGGGGTTCGGGGGAGGAGAACGGGTGGGAGATTATGGTGTTCTTGCTATTTCTGTTCATTGGTTCATTGGTATAATTTATTGGGAGGGGGGCTCATGAAGTTATTTTCCTTGCATTTTCTGTTCCTTGATTTGTGATGTTGTGTTCTTTCTGTGGTTTTGTTTTCTTCCTATTGTAGATTCCATGTGACCCTTCATAACTTATACGGGTCGGTTTCCGCGTTCGAGGATTTTTCTTAAGATTGCAACTGTTTGATCATTCTCGTCCTTTGTATAGTTTCAATAAACCCTTTGATTCCAATTTTTCCCAGTCTTTTTTTTTCATGTTTTTGGGGGATTGTACCTAATGCTCCTACGATTATTGGTATAATACTGAATTTCTTCATGCTCCATATTCCTTTCAGTTCTCTAACAAGTTCCGTGTATTTGCTTCGTTTTTCCGTCTCTTTGATCTTCACTCTGTTGGCTGCTGGAACGGCAAAGTTTAAGATTTTGCTAGATTGTTCCTTCTTGTTGATTATTATAACATCCGGTCTCCTTGCTTGTATAAGTTTGTCTGTTTTTATATCCATATCCCAGATAATTTGATGTTTTTCGTTTTCCAGTACTGTTTCTGGTTTATGTTTGTACCATTTGCCTGTATATTCGAAATTCAATCGTTTGCACAGTTCCCGGTGTACTGCTGTCCCCACACAGTCATGTCTGTTTGTGCATTCTTTTTAAGCTAGTTTGCTACATTCATTTATTATATGATTTAGTGTTTCGTCTCTTTGTCCACACAGTCTGCATTTACTATTTTCCTTGGTTTTATCTATTTTAGCTTTAATGTAGTTTGTCCTAATCGCATTATTCTGTGCAGCATTAGTAAAGATTCTGTTTCTCTATTCAAGTGTCTTTTTCTTAGCCATGTCCAGCTATTTTCGTTGGTTTCTTCTCTTGTCAGTCTTTTGAAACGTCAATGTAGTTGTTTTTCTTCCCGCTTTTCTTTTCTTCTCGTGTTGCTTTTGGTGTCGGTGCTCCCCGAGTTGCTCGTTGGAACGGTGTCTCTTGCTGCGATGATTAGCCTTTCCGTGTTTTGAGTTATGTATTTCTCCAGCTCTTTTTTTGAGTCTTCTACACAATCTTCCCCCTTCGTTTCTTTTTATGAAGAGTCTGCCCGTATCGTCTTTTGAATGTAGTGTGTTTAGCATGGTCAGTAATTTTCTAGTCCTCTGGTCACGGTTCCTGTGTTCTTCTTTAGTCCAGCCTATGAATGGTCTAAAGTATCTAATTAGTGCTACTGCCCAGATGTTTACTCCTTTTACTAGATTCCTGCTATATAATTTCGTTTCTAGTTTTCTTGTTCTTCGTAAATATTCTTTTCCAATCTTCTCTTTCATTTCTGCAGATTTGATGGTGTCTGCTTCTAGAACTCAAAAATATTTGTAGCTATCCTGTTCGCCTAGCGCCTTCATTTCCTCTTGGTTAGGGAGTTCCATGCCCCCTGTTGTCTCCAGTTTTCCTCTTTATATTTCTAGCAGTGCACACTTTTCCATTCCGAATTCCATTTGGATGTCCTGACGGAAGATTCTGGTCGTATTTATCAGCTTTTCCAGTTTCTTTTTTGCTTTTTGCAAATAGTTTCATGGCATTCATGTACATCAGGTGGTTTACTCTCAGTTCTGTGTCTGTAAACTTGAATCCGGCATCACATTTTCTGAAGATGTAGTTGAGTGGCATCATAGCTATTATAAACAGTAGTGGTGATAGGGAGTCCCATTGAAAAATTAAAACTGTAATTTTATCTCAGTCAGGTGTTGTCCTCCGGCTGTCAGTTTCAAGTTTCCATGTTTCCATTGATTTCTTAATAAGATTAATAATCCTGTCGGTTATTTATTATTATTATTATTATTATTATTATTATTATTATTATTATTATTATTATTATTATTATTATTATTGACATGATGGTAACTTACAATCGTAACTATCGAAAAACCTAAGACCGGCAACTGTACGATGTTAATTTTTTTCCTTCCACTGCGGTAAGATGTGACACAAGGTTTGAAAGTAGGATTGAAAAGCCAGCGCCCTAGAGGAAGAACACACCGGCCTACAAAAAAATGTCTGGACAGCTCCGTCGGCATTCCCCGATAGGGGCGCATCGGGCGATTAGCAATAAACTAACCGCTTCTCAAAGGGTGAGAAGGTAGATACTATACTTCGATCTCTGGCCAAAAGGCCGATAAAAAATTACGGTTAATTTTTTATCAGTTTTTTATGGAACATAACTTTTCTTTACTTATTATTATTATTATTATTAATAATAATAATAATAATAATAATAATAATAATAATAATAATAATAATAATAATAATAATAATAATAATAATTGGCAGTAATAGTAGTAGTAGAAGTAAGAGGAGGAGGAGGGGGAGGAGAGAAGTTGTGGTAATGTACATTTGTGACCAAATTACCATTAAGCTAAAATGACATTCTGAATATTTTTTTCCAATATACGTTAATTAATTCTTCTTTTTCTTCTTCTACTTATTATTATTATTATTATTATTATTATTATTATTATTATTATTATTATTATTATTATTATTATTATTATTATTATTATTCCTCTCTTTCTTTCCTTCTCTCTCTCTCTCTCTTTCTCTCTCTCTCTCTCTCTCTCTCTATCTATCTATTTCTCTACCTTCCTCTCTCTGATTTTAATTTGCACGCTACTGTGTGTCCACAAGCATACAGAAGGGGGCATCTAATATTGATAAAAACTACCGTTCGTAACAATTTGACAATGGTCATATGTAAATGTTTCAGAAATCTTTGTTTCGTTTATTCCTTTTATTTCAACTGGAGTGAAGGGGAGAAACAAGTTAAATAGGCGGCGATCGGTGCGTGTTTCGTCGACATTAACAGCTTCGCACGCGTCCCTCTTGCTGCGCGGATCGCCTTCACAGTGCCAATACTGTGCCAAACCATAACTGCGTTGATTATGACATCGAATGGTCATCGAATGCACGGAAACATCCGCCATTTTGGAACAAAAATTAGAAAAACGGTGCCAGAGGCATATCAACCCTCGGTTTATTTATTTATTGCGCGGGAAAGTGTTTCGTGAATTGTATTTGTGCAACGAGACATGGTTTCGTCTTTGTGTTTGAAATTATAAAACCGAGCCAGCACATGTGGACACACGTGCGCAAACACATGCGCAAACAGAATAAAAATAGTTCCACATCACGTGATTAAACGTAATAGTTACGGGTCATTCCGTTGCTAAACCTATGGTGGACATATTTAATTAAGCCTCTTTAATTTCCTTACGGAAATTTGTTACAAAAGATAATAAACTGGATATTTCCTCCTTGCATTCAAATGTATATAACAGCACGTGTATTTCTAAAGCAATTGAACATATAAGGCAACAACAAGGTACTCACTTGTGAATAATATATATATATACATTTATATATATATATATATATATATATATATATATATATATATATATATATATATATATATACATATACATATATATATATATATATATATACATATATATATATATATTTTTTTTTTTTTTTTTTAAATACAGATTTTAATCAGACATGGACCAGTGGTTTCTGACAAGAAACGGGTTGAATTCCCGATTCACGTCGTCTTCAGCATAGTCTGAAATAGTAAATGATGGAATTTCTTCAAAAAACATCCAACTGTTATGAAACGCTATGTACACCGAATTTTGAAATGGAGAGCCGACGAGAAACGCTAAGGACAGAAAAGCCGTTAAAAGATTCTATATTTAGAAGTAAAGCAAGAAAGAAAGAAAGAAAGAAAGAAAGAAAGAAAGGAGTGGAAAAGTAAAAAAATTAAATTTATAATAATAAAATATTACTTTTATATTTATATATATTATTTTCATATATATATATGTAGAAAATAATTAATTAAGGTACGCAACTCTAATTAATTAAATAATCTAAAAAAAGGGGAGGTAACTATTTATCATTATATAAAATGTATATATATGTTTTTATGAATTACGATCATTTCAATTAATAATTCTCAATTCAAAGAAAAACGTAAATATAGATAAATATATAAATAAAAAATATAAATATAGATAAATATATAAATACATAAATAAAAAATCAATATATACATAAAAAATCAATCAATATATAATTAAAATATCAATATATGAATGAAAAATCAATATATAAATAAATCAATATATAGATAACAACTATAAATAAAAAATCTATATAAATAATAAAATATATATAAATAATAAAATATATATAAATAAATCAATATATAAATAAAAAATCTCTATATAGGAAAAATATATTAAAAAAATATATATAAAAAAATATATATATAAAAAAATAAAAAAATCAATATATAAATGAAAAATTCAATATATAAATATAATCATAATATGTAAATAAAGAATCAAAAGTCAAAATGTAAATAAAAATATAAATAAAAATATAAATATATAAAAATATAAAGATATAAAAATATAAATAAAAAAATATATAAATATAAATATATAATATATATAAAAATAATAAATAATAAATAAATAAATAAAATATAAATAAATAAAATTATAAATAAATGTAAATATAAAAATCGAAATATAAATAAATCAATATATAAATAAATAAAAATCATATAAAAATTCAAAAATCAAAATATAAATAAAAAATATATAAAAAAATAATATAATATATAAAAAAATTCATATGTAAATAAGAATTCAAAATTCATATATAGATAAAAAAATGTATATATATAGATAAAAAAATATATATACACATATACATAAATAAAAAATCAATATATAAATAAAAAATAAATATATAAACATAAATAATCAATCAATATATAAATAAATATATAAATAAATAATCAATCAAAAATAAATAAATAAATATACACATACACATGTACACTTACACACATGCATACGCACACACGCACGTACATATATGCATATGCATACATATACATATATATATATATATACATTATATACACACTCACACACACACAAACACATGCATGTGTAAATAACAAAATTTTTATATATATTATATATTTATATTTATATATTTTTTTATTTATATTTTTATATCTTTATATTTTTATATATTTATATTTTTATTTATATTTTTATTTACATTTTGACTTTTGATTCTTTATTTACATATTATGATTATATTTATATATTGAATTTTTCATTTATATATTGATTTTTTAATTTTTTTATATATTTTTTTTTATATATTTTTCCTATATAGAGATTTTTTATTTATATATTGATTTATTTATATATATTTTATTATTTATATATATTTTATTATTTATATAGATTTTTTATTTATATTTGTTATCTATATATTGATTTATTTATATATTGATTTTTCATTTATATATTGATATTTTAATTATATATTGATTGATTTTTTATGTATATATTGATTTTTTATTTATGTATTTATATATTTATCTATATTTATATTTTTTATTTATATATTTATCTATATTTACGTTTTTCTTTGAATTGAGAATTATTAATTGAAATGATCGTAATTCATAAAAACATATATATACATTTTATATAATGATAAATAGTTACCTCCCCTTTTTTTAGATTATTTAATTAATTAGAGTTGCGTACCTTAATTAATTATTTTCTACATATATATATATGAAAATAATATATATAAATATAAAAGTAATATTTTATTATTATTAATTTAATTTTTTTACTTTTCCACTCCTTTCTTTCTTTCTTTCTTTCTTTCTTTCTTGCTTTACTTCTAAATATAGAATCTTTTAACGGCTTTTCTGTCCTTAGCGTTTCTCGTCGGCTCTCCATTTCAAAATTCGGTGTACATAGCGTTTCATAACAGTTGGATGTTTTTTGAAGAAATTCCATCATTTACTATTTCAGACTATGCTGAAGACGACGTGAATCGGGAATTCAACCCGTTTCTTGTCAGAAACCACTGGTCCATGTCTGATTAAAATCTGTATTTAAAAATAAAAATATTACGCTCTTAATTTAATTTAATTGAGCACTCTACTGGTATTTCCCTTTTATTCTTTATTGAGTATATCTTTATTGAGTATTCCTTTATACTTTATATATATATATATATATATATATATATATATATATATATATATATATATATATATATATATATATATATATATAAGTCAGTTCATATTATATTCCAATAACAATGGTTTTATTTTATTATTTTTATTTTTTTCACATTTCCAAAAAAATAACATTTCTGTGAGATATATTTTTTACGGTCCGTTTCATTTGTCTTTTGCCAAACAACATTTTTATGCCAATATCGTCTCTGCAACACTACTAAATCATCAGAAAAAAATCACAAAGAGTAAAAAGTTCTTGGATTAAAGTGTCTTGAAAAAACCTACACTATACAGTAGTTTCTTTTTTGGGTGAAAGCAAACAAACAAAAAAAAAAAAAGAGAGCAAAAACTCACACTTGGGGGAACCCACTTGAATATATATATATATATATATATATATATATATATATATATATATATATATATATATATATATATATATATATATATAGCAGTTATACCCAGCGTTGCCTTGAGGTCCTACCTAAGAAAATGCTAATGATTTAAGCAAGGATTTTTTTCGAAACCAACAAATGTTCTTCAACATCCGGACCACCACTACATCCAGCCGATCAAATGCAGATGTTACTCAGTGTGACTAGCGTCTATTTCGATCAATGCAGCTCTTTATGACGGGACGCCGATAAAAGTCATTCGATGAGCACGAAGAAGATTGTTAAGATATCTTCGATTCAAAGCCAAACGATTGATACGTTGACCAAATCCAAAACCTTGCAGCTCATTGGCAGAAGGTTGTGGACAGTGATTGTTTTTATTTTAGAGAATACTTGTTTTTGAATAAATTCTTGCGTAATAAAACATTATCCTATAACGACGCACGAACCTTTCCTCAACCTAATAGAAGAGATTTAAAAAGTTTCCCCTCCCCTCGCCTTCATTCTACTCATCCTCGGTCAAGCTACTTTTTAACACGCCTCTGTCCCTGACTGTCCCTTGCTCATTCATGAAGAAAAAGATAGACATATTAGCAGCTGACTGAATGTTTCCACTAGTTTCATGTTCTTTTTCGAATATTTACCAGTTTTATTTTGTTTTCTGATCTCCTATGCACTTATCTGGTCCCTCGTGATCCCAAGCGATGGCATATTATAATATGTTGTTTTACCATAACCAGCTTGGGGTGATACTAAATCGTAATATATAAGGTTTGTAAGTGTACATTTGATAGTTTGTAAGTTTTAGCCACATACACAAACATACCGACAGATATATGAGTTTACGTTTAGAGAATCATGGTCTCCATTCATTCTTAAGAGACAATGGATACCTTCTGTAAATGTGGTTGCGTGTGTAATTGAGCAGCAACGGTTGCGCAATTGCCAACCACACCTCTCCTGAATCGGCACTGCTTTATTCGAGTGGGAAGGAGAAGTCTAGGACGACTGGAAACAATGCCGATATAAGCGGTGAGCACATACAGCACCTGGTATTCATAAATGGTCACTCATTTCGTACTTACCAGGCACAACGTCGCTTAACTTCAGTGATCTAACTGGAACCGGTATGTCAACGTGATTATGCTGTTTATATAATATAAATATACTATTTACTATTATCAAGGACAACAGCGAATCTAAATATGATTCAATCCCAGTTATGCTTAGACTTCCAAACATAAGACTTCAAAATTAAACCTATACATGAAAATAATCATTAATTAAATCAAAATTCATGATTTATTTTTATTATATTTCTCAGCGATTTCTATCGTTTTAACATTCCTGTTCATGGTACGGACTGGTTCGTTTCGGTTTAAATTGCAACATATAAACTCTTTCGAGGGTTATTTAACGCTGAAACACAATGTATATTGCAAACATATAGTGATTTATAAGACACTCCAAGATTGTACCTTTAAAGATCGCGCAGATTTGCCAAGAAGGTAAACTCAATCACTGTTCAGTTAGAGGCCATGTAAGCAAAACTATATGAACTTAAACGCTTATGACTTTCGTCTTTCCCATTTTCACTCCTACACTTGACGTCGGTTAACGGTTGACTGTATTACGACAGAAGTCACAGAAGGCTGTCGTAAGCAAAAACTTCCTCCTAAGAATGAAACAGTCAACAACTGTAATCAGATGCTTTCCTAAATCTCATTGAAAAACACTTTCCCGTAACCAATTCCCTGTATAAAATATTCAATCAAACAAACTAAAACTATCCTACAGCTGCTGCTAAAACTTAGAAATGATAATTAAGGCACACAATAACAAAATACTAAGGAGAACAGTAGAGACAAAAATAATAACAAATTGCGTAAAAACGTGACCAATATAGCTAAAATAACACTAAGAAGAACAAAAATATAACCATTACAAATAGTAATAACCTAAACCTTAATAGCAATCAGCCAAATAGAAATGAAAAAGTTAGTAATGAAGAGAAAAACTGTAACTACACAACTCGTACACTACAAAATAAATGCCTAACCAAAAGTATATTGTTGACCAAGCCCCAATATTTGCCAAAGAAAGACCGAATAACAGTACTACGTGGGTATGACCTCCCTTGATTTTTAAACCAGATATTACAACAACAGCACATTTAAAAACAAAAAAACGTTGAATAAAACTGATACAAGCAAACCATTATTGGGAGCTCAAACAAAGCGGACGCTCACCAATAATCGAATGGGAAATAGTACGACAGGCCAGTACGTATAGAAATTTAGACGACCCGTATATATTATGTCTGAATGAGAAATTTGAAATCTTACACTTTAAAGACCCTCAAAACCTATTAAACTGAAATAGCAAACTACTGCTTACACGGAATAAAATTTAGTTTAGGTTAACAATACATAATTAATAAACAAATAAATAAATAAAAAACTGAACTAAACTAACACCTAAAAGTAGAAATACAAGCGCACACCTGTCAAAATAAGGTCACCTATTAATTCGACACAACAGAGAAACAGGGATGGACCACCCTATACAAAACAGAACATTAGAACAGGATTTAAAATCACCGAACATTTGTTTGTGAGAAGCTCAAAGATTGGCTAATGGAAAAATTAACCCTTGGAGGGAATTAAAAAAAATCTGATTTGTTAACTAGCTAGACTATACACCATGTGTATATAAAAAAACACGAGGCAACACAAACTCCATGCATTTAGCCTGACGATTCCATAAATATATTTTCATAACTTACTATATATATATATATATATATATATATATATATATATATATATATATATATATATATATATATATATATAAATATATATATGTGTGTGTGTGTGTGTGTACTTTTATCCCGTCGCGCAAAAGTTAGCAAGTAATACACACATATCTGTTTCTAACCCTTGCACAAAATTATTTCAAGTGGTAAGGTAAAGCGAGAAAGCAAATATCAAGTTAGACTTAATATGGCATCTGAAATGAATTCGAAAAGAAATCTTTCACTTTATAACAAAAAAAATCAACAGTATGCTTTTATTCTTTAGGTCATCGGAAATAATAATAATTAAAAAGACTTATATATGAAAAATTAAATTACTGACGTAACTATATGTTTTTATATGAATATTTTAGTAATAGATAGCGAGTGCGAACATTAGCCAATCGTAATTTTTCCCCGTCATTTTTATGGAGGATGTATACTAGTATGTATATACAAACAACACTTATGACATAATCAATCTTTTGTAATCATTCAACACCAACAATATTTATCCTTACTTACATATGTTTCAGAAATTTATCATCAATCTAACGTGGATAATAATAATTATAAGCATCACATCTTCAGCACAAAGAGCTCATTATCAATTCGTTACAGGCAAAGATACGATATATATATTGCAGATTCTGGGCTGACTCTTTGAACTGGGTTCGCGCCTCCCGACCGTCTGAAATTGTTACTTTCCTGCACTGATGAGAGCAATAAGCTTGAAACGCTAGCGTCTGTAGGTATTAATAATTTAATATTTATTTATAAATATTACATAAGCCCCTTTAAGAAATTAAAGTTGATCCCTCTCATGGATGTTAAAAATAGACTGTCAAAAAGCTCTAATGCAAAGTTTCTATTACGTTCGTAGAACACTCTCGACTAGTCTTCTATCTGTGCCCGCTTCTAGGTACATATAGATCTTAATTTACCTTAATTACGTGACAATTTCCGCCGGCCGAGTGGATATGGCGACTGCTTACAGATTCTAAGCTGACTTAGTGAACCGGGTTCGCGCCTCCCGATAGTCTGAAATTGTTACTTCCCTGCACTGATGAGAAATATATGTTTCAAAGGTGGAGGACATCTATAGTCGGCATTCATAACAGTGTTCAACAGTAAGGAACGGCTTCTTTTATGTGCTCATTAAAACACCCATATATATATATATATATATATATATATATATATATATATATATATATATATATATATATATATATATCAAGGGAGGCGCAAGAGCGCTCTATTCATTGATAGACTTCACGAATGGCTTATGCTGGAAATCTCATTGATCAATCATAACTCAAAAACCAATAAACCAAATTAGTTAAAACTTTGCACAAAATTTTTATTTGATAGGTTCTATAAGTGTGTAGAATTTCAGCATCATTAGTCAAGGCAACCAAGAGATCCAGAAAGTTCAATCATGAAATCATGTTATCTTTGTGTACGTACGTATGTGCCACCCTGTATCTCATCAACTATTTGATGGATTCAGCTGATTTTTGGCAGAGATAGAGGTTCTAGGGTCTAGTTGATGGAATTTTAATTTCAGTTTACCATATACCTTAGTTTTCGAGAAAATTAAAAAAAAACATTACAAATTACTAGTTTACATACAGTTTATTCTGTACCTCATCAACTTTTTGATGGATTCAGCTGATTTTTTGCAGAGATAGAGGCTCTGGGCTCTAGTTGATGACTTTCTAATTTAAGTTTACCAATATACCGTAGTTTCCCAGAAATTTTCAACAAACCTTAAAAAATGACTAGTCCACATACACTTTCTTCTATATCTCATCAGCTATTTGATTAATTCAGCTGTGTTGTAGCACAGATAGAGGTTGTATTTTGTTTTCCTTTGTACACTGAATATGTTATTGTTTACTATTGTGAATAACTTTATTATATTTCTCCCTGCTCCAAAAATGTTTGATTTATTTATTTATTTCATTCAAATAAAATAGTTTTGCATTGTGTCCTTGTCAATTTTCAAACACACTGACTGTAAAATGATTGAATCACCATTTATTGTTTCCAATGAATACATGGTAAAGTTTGAAAAAAAATGTTCTAGTTTGAATTGTATCATGAGTAAATATACACTCATCATAAATTTTTTTTAATATTTACCTGTGAATATTGGAAGAAACGTTGATTAGTCAAACTACCAACTATATCAGTTATGAGAAGGCATTGTATTGAGGCATAGCCTTTACAAAAGTAGTGACATGCCATGATAAATGCCAGTATACTGAAATCATATGCCCTTAATAGGGTTAAGATGAAAATTCATATACACTAAATGTACAAAAGCAAGGAAATTCCCAAAGTTTTACACTTTTATTATCATTAAGGGTATGCGAGCACAACAGGGCTATGTATTTGACTGGTAGGATTTTTTCTTCAGCGCACCTCACACACTTCATCCACTCATGCATAGAGATTTATACTGTAGTGATGTGATAATGAAATGGTTTGATTGATATGTAGTCATACCCTTAATGACAATAAAAGTTTTAAAATTTGGGAATTTCTTTGCTTTTGTACATTTAGTGTATATGAATTTTCATCTTAACCCTATTAAGGGCATATGATTTCAGTATACTGGCATTTTTCATGGAATATTAATTATAGTTTAATAATATAAGCCATATTTATTTAGGAAAATCATATTTTTATAGTTACAAATTGCTAAATAACTTTTACATTTTCTCCATTTTTTCTAAGTCTCTGGTCCAGTTTAAGATTGAGCCATGCCTTAGATAATCAATTCCTCTTGAGTAATCTTCTGCCCATTCTTCTCGTTGGCATGATGTATGTGAAAATCTGCGAGTGAAAAAGACTGATATATGATATTGAGAGTATAAGTATATATCATTATCACTGCTTGGCTGGCACTATAAACCTGTGTTACGGTTCAAGAGAGATGGAGAAACATCCATTATAATAAGTAGGCAATTTTATGTTAGTACGTACGTTAGCACCCGTCAGTCTTTTTTAAAAGGCTGCAGGGTGATTGATGGCCATCGCCGAAGATCAATTTAATCTGATGTCGCTGTTGTGCCAAAGGTGAAACTCGAAAACCTTTGGTCTTCAAGCTTGCATCAAAGTGTAGTATCTGTTCTGTCTAAAACTTGTACAATAATATCGTAGGGGTCTACGTTCGCGCCGGACGTCCATAGAATGCAAATATGTCACAAACTCCTACAAGGGTTTTGGAGATAAACCCATAAAACCAGATATATTCTAGGCTTTTTTTAGATTTTTATATGAACGTGGCTTCCGGTTTCATTTATGGCGTCACGTCCGCTACGGATGACCACAAATGTAAAAAAAAACGTTGTTGTTAGACTTTCTTGTTTATGTGATTTATAAGTACTGTTCCTTCGAATTATAGTTTAATAATAACAATACATTTGTTTAATTTTTTTTTTTAGTTTAATGTAGTAATAAACAAATAATATTTCCATTGAAAATACACATTTTCTTATTAATGTAAATGTTTGAAATAAATAAAAACATATGCTACAATAATTAAACGTAATTTATAAAAGTTTTTTTTTAATATTTGACAAAAAATGACATTTTACGAACCGAAAGTTATTATTTTTAATATTTGACAGAAAATGACATTTGACAAAAAATGACATTTTACGAACCGAAAGTTATTTTTTTTAATATTTGACAAAAAATGACATGTTGGCAATTAGAATTTTTTTTAAAGTTTCCGGTTGATAATTTGTTTGTTAAAATTAATTCAATATTATTATTAAACTATAATTCGAAGGAACAATACTAATTTAAAAAATCGCATAAACAAAACTAATTTATGAAAATCGCATAAACAAAAACTTTTTTTTCATTTGTGGGCATTCGTAGCGGACGTGACGTCATAAATTTAACCGGAAGCCACGTTCACATAAAAATCTTTAAAAAAGCTATATTCTAAAACTACATTAACCAGAGTACTTAGATACCTATATTTCAGTTTGAACAAAGGTGGTACAATAATATTGTGGGGTCTGCGTTAGCGTCGGGTGTCAATAGAATGCACAGCAGCAATATACAACAGAATTGCGGAATTTCCACGGGCCACGCTAGTCTATATAATAATACGCTAAGGCGATTCCATTTTCGTACGTACGTTATCACTTTTTACACCCATTTTTTTAAATGTGATCGTAATTGGTGATTAATCTTATGTCGCTAAGGTAAACATTTCTACTTTACTCATTCTAAAATAAAGTGTTCGAAAATCAAATTATATCCTCCCGTTTACTGAGGCGGTGCAATTTTAAATATATACATTTCAAAAAGTGGCATTTAGTTTAGTGGTTTGAAGAATATTTAGCTGACAATTATTTTTACGGTAAGAGACATGTATTTATTTTTAAAATATTTAGCTGATAATAATTATTATTTTTACAGAAAAAAAAGAGAGGGTAATGTTGTTTTTCTTAATAGTATTCACCCTGACAGACATTTATTATTTCAAACGGGATAATTATTATTAACAGTAAATTATACAGATTGATGTAGAAGGCACCGTGGAATTTCCACGGGGTCCCGTTCGTACAAGATTATTTGTCATTGGGTCCTTCCGTAATTTTATTTTTCGCATTCGACGTGAAATTTCTACGTGTTGTATTGGTAATAATAATAGTCTAATTTGTTTGTAATAGTAGTTAATATTTTATCGCGTGTTTTCTGCGCGCTTTTTAATCACTGCCTCATTATAAAATGGGTCTATGTGAGCATACACACATAGTTTTAGTTGTGTTTATGTTTTGTTCTGTTGTTACTGAAAATCTTTTCTATGTATATTTATAAGTTAGACAGGTGAAACGGCGTTATTCAACCGTTAAAACCATTTCATATCAATTCTTCTGCTTCTTTGCGTCCGGTTTTATTATTCATTGGAATAAACAATATTCTTTGTAATTAATATCCGCCAACATTGCCGATGGTTGTGCCGTGCGACGCTGCCACCCAAAGAAAAACCATGCAAACCTTTAATAATTATAGGAAGTCTGTAATGTGATCCGGGGTTCCTTAAGCTGTAATATATTTGAGTTTTGAGGTTCTTTTTCTGTTTTGTTTTTTGTGTGTGTGTGTGAGTGAAGGAAGGTCATCTGAGGGTCTTATCCGGACAAACCTGTTTACCTGTTCGGTTACTTTAAAGAATGCTATAGTAAGTGCTTCCTAATTGGACTACGAAGTGCGTAATTTTAAATATTAACAAAATCCCGTTCTTTTTTCGTTTTACAAAATGACAATAAAACAGAAATCATGGAATTAACAAATTTTAAATAAAATTGTTAGTACTTTTTCATCACTGAATTACTTTTATAATTAGTTAGGTTTTTCTTTTATCGTAAAAATTTAGAGGAAAACTTTGCTCACTTTTTTTTTCTTTTCATGTGGTGATTTTTTGTCCTCGAAACGAAGTTTAATTCTCGCACGTGAGAAAGTTGGAATAATTCTCGAAGATAAGCGCTGAAAGATGAATTAGGAAAGACCGACTTTGAAGAGAAGGGATAAGAACAATGTATATTAATTTAACAATTACACTTAGGCAAGTAATAAAGAATGATATACAGCAGAAAATAATTAATATGCAGCATGAGAGTTGCGAATACGTGCTTTCGCGACAACTTATCTTAATTGAAGAGTGTTCGAATAACGGGTGCGCACTCTTTACCCAACAATTCTGAGTTTTCCCCTCGTGGGGGAGGGGAATGGATTTTGCCCACGACTGCCTGCTGGGTGATTTTGTCGCAATGCAGTCAAATCGACGCCCACGGTGGTAGGGTAACAAGGAAAAGAAGCTGAAGTTTATATACACAGGCTCACGTGACCCCTAAGGGGGCAGTGATTGGGTCACATTTTGGTCAATCCACACGACCCTTAAAAATACAAGGGAGACAACCACTGGCCAATCTATGAATGTCATATAAATTCCAATAAAAACTCACCCAGAAAAATGTAATTTCTAGTCCGAATGTTTTCATTTCCAGAAATGAGTAACGCCTAAAAAATATCCAAAATCCAAAAAAAGTTATAAAAAGAAAATCCTATTCATCAAAAATATGCCCTGAAATAGAAACATCTTTTAGGGAGTTAAAACTGGCATTATTTTCAAGAGAAATCTATATGATGTACATATTTATAGCAAAAGGTGATCTTTAAAAGTGTTATGGTTTAATAAATTAACTTTCAAAATTTATAGTATCGGGTGAACACCAAAATACCACACACGAAATGGTTAATAAAGTCCACAATCCTTTCTGCACGCAATCTATGCTTGACTTGTCCACCAAGTTTCAGTCATAAATGTCCAACAATCTTTGTTTTATCGCCGTTCAATGATAATAACACTTGGATACAACGTGCGAAATTGTCAATAACTCTGACACACTGTTCTCTAAGCACTATCCTGATTTTGGCTGCGATGGTTTTCTTCAGCTCAGGAATAGTCTGGGGATTGTTTCGATAGATATTATCTTTGAGATAACACCACAAATAAACATTTGAGTGGTTATGGTCTGATGAGTGTGAAGTTCACTTTAAATCCTCAATAAATCTCTAATTGTTTTCCAATATTGTAACCCAACGGACATTGTTATCGAATTTCACTTCAACATTAAAGTTGATTAACAGTACTTAACCGTATTAAATATGTATTTGAAGATAGTCACTGATGTTATAAGTGATCATTTCCTCTGTGTGTATGTCTGAATGTTGGACACTTATGTGCTCCAAAATTACTTGACAGAATTGCACCACATTCAGCAAGAAGAACCCTCGGAATATTATGTGTGGCATAGAGGGTAAAACTTATAATACTACTACCCTATAATATAGGGTGACCCGAACAAATGTCACCCATGGAATCATTAATGAAATTCACAATCCATTCTGAAATCCAACCATATTTGGTACAAATAAACTTCAGTCATTGTCTGACTTGCCCACCAAGTTTCATTCATGAATGTCTAACAATCTTTGTTTTATTACCATTCAATGATAAGCAGAGCAAAATTGTTAATACCTCTGACACACTTCTCTCTTGGCACTGTCTTTGATTTTTGCTGTGATGGCCTCTTCAGTTCAGGTATAGTCTGGGATTGTTTTAATAGACATAATCTTTGAGATAAACCCACAGATAAAAAAAAATTGGAGCATTAAGGTTTGGTGAGTGCGAAGCCCATTCAGGACCACGCCTACTGATGGGACGATCACCAGTCTCCTTCAATATCATTTAACGGCAACAAAACAATGACTATTAGAAATTCATTATTGAAATTTGGTTGACAAGTCCGGCATAGACTGAAGCTTATTGGTACTAAATATGGTTGGATTGTAGAAAGGATTGTGAATTTAATTAACGATTCCATGTGTGGCTTTTTTTAATCACCTTATTTTTTTTTTTTAATTCGAGAGTGTATATGTCTACAAAAACAGTGTTATTGAATAAGGATATATTTAAATAATTGTGAAATGTAAAGAAACGCGTGTTTTAATCGCGATATATTTTACAAGAATTGTCTGAATTCTTAGTCAATTTTAAATTTACAAAAAAAGAAATTTTCTATTTGATTGTAAGACCAATCTTATAGAAACAAATTGTTTTTTCTGGAATTATGACAACCAGTTGCATATATTCTCTTTATTTGCAAATGTCTAAGAATTGTAATAATCGTAATAAATTGTTAAATAGTAACGGGTACGTTCGCTAGTACATATCTAATTTGAATTCACACGTAAACAGGAAATCGGGGTCAGGGTGTCATCGTATGAACTCAGTTGTCACCTTTAACTGTTGTATGCCAGAAACGGACGTGAGGTCACATGGCTCAAATAGAGAGTGAGCGAGAGAAGTAGAAAGTTGGTTCAGAAGCTGTGAAGAGGACATCATGTGTACACAAATAACTTTAAAATAGATAATCAATAAAGGGAACAAGGTCCCGGATGACCGTAACCCGGAATGTCACCGTAACCCTCCACTGTTAGCAGTAAAGAAAGCAACGTCAACAGCTTATAAAAAGTGCCTTCTTCAAATTCGGAATATACTTCTTTCTTTCGTGCTGATGTGAAACTTTAATTACAGGTGCCTCAGTCAGAGGAGGAGTGTCGTACACGGGTTATTATTTATATGTGCAGTTATGATTTGTTGATTTGCATACGATAACAAACGTGCATTTTATTTGATCGTGACATACAGAACATTAGACCTCCCCTTGGAGGATAGTTATATGCAATACAATTAAAATAAATTAATTTCAATAGTATATCTATTACTAATGGTGAATCCTTATCTGTCTGAAGCCGAACCTATACTATGTCTGCGATAAATTGAACTATTGTACTATCTTTTAATGATCAATTTAGTATATTATACCATTTCAGAGTTATGTACAATCTTTTAATGATCAATTCAGTATACTATACCATTTCAGAGTAATGTACAATCTTTTAATGATCAATCCAGTATACTATACCATTTCAGAGTAATGTACTATCTTTTAATAATCAATCCGGTATACTATACCATTTCAAAGTAATGTACTATCTTTTAATGATCAATCCAGTATACTATACCATTTCAGAGTAATGTACTACCTTTAATGATCAATTCAGTATACTATACCATTGCAGAGTAATGTACTATCTTTCAATGATCAATTCAGTATACTATACCATTTCAGAGTAATGTACAATCTTTTAATGATCAATCCAGTATACTATACCATTTCAGAGTAATGTATTATCTTTCAATGAGCAATTCCGTATACTATACAATTTCAGAGTGATGTAGAATCTTTTAATGATCGATCCAGTATAGTATACCATTTCAGAGTAATGTACTATCTTTTAATGATTAATTCAGTATACTATACCATTTCAGAGTAATGTACTATCTTTTAATGATCAATCCAGTATACTATACCATTTCAGAGTAATTTACAATCTTTTAATGATCAATCCCGTATACTATACCATTTCAGAGTAATGTACTATCTTTTAATGATCAATTCAGTGTACTATACAATTTCAGAGTAATGTACCATCTTCTAATGATCAATCCAGTATACTATACCTTTCAGAGTAATGTACTATCTTTTAATGATCAATCTAGTATACTATACCATTTCAGAGTAATGTACAATCTTTTTATAATCAATCCAGTATACTATACAATTTCAGAGTAATGTATTATCTTTCAATGAGCAATTCCGTATACTATACAATTTCAGAGTGATGTAGAATCTTTTAATGATCGATCCAGTATAGTATACCATTTCAGAGTAATGTACTATCTTTTAATGATTAATTCAGTATACTATACCATTTCAGAGTAATGTACTATCTTTTAATGATCAATCCAGTATACTATACCATTTCAGAGTAATTTACAATCTTTTAATGATCAATCCCGTATACTATACCATTTCAGAGTAATGTACTATCTTTTAATGATTAATTCAGTATACTATACCATTTCAGAGTAATGTACTATCTTTTAATAATCAATCCAGTATACTATACCATTTCAGAGTAATGTACAATCTTTGAATGATCAATCCAGTATACTATACCATTGCAGAGTAATGTACTATCTTTCAATGATCAATTCAGTATACTATACCATTTCAGAGTAATGTACAATCTTTTAATGATCAATCCAGTATACTATACCATTTCAGAGTAATGTACTATCTTTTAATGATCAATTCAGTGTACTATACAATTTCAGAGTAATGTACCATCTTTTAATGATCAATCCAGTATACTATACCCTTTCAGAGTAATGTACTATCTTTTAATGATCAATCTAGTATACTATACCATTTCAGAGTAATGTACAATCTTTTTATGATCAATCCAGTATACTATACAATTTCAGAATAATGTACTATCTTTTAATGATTAATTCAGTATACTATACCATTTCAGAGTAATGTACTATCTTTTAATGATCAATCCAGTATACTATACCATTTCAGAGTAATGTACAATCTTTCAATGATCAATCCAGTATACTATACCATTTCAGAGTAATGTACTATCTTTTAATGATCAATTCAGTATACTATACCATTTCAGAGTAATGTACAATCTTTCAATGATCAATCCAGTATACTATACCATTTCAGAGTAATGTACAATCTTTCAATGATCAATCCAGTATACTATACCATTTCAGAGTAATGTACAATCTTTTAATGATCAATCCAGTATACTATACAATTTCAGAGTAATGTACTATCTTTTAATGATCAATCCAGTATACTATACAATTTCAGAGTAATGTACAATCTTTCAATGATCAATCCAGTATACTATACAATTTCAGAGTAATGTACTATCTTTTAATGATCAATCCAGTATACTATACCATTTCAGAGTAATGTACAATCTTTCAATGATCAATCCAGTATACTATACAATTTCAGAGTAATGTACTATCTTTTAATGATCAATCCAGTATACTATACAATTTCAGTGTAATGTACAATCTTTCAATTATCAATGCAGTATACTATACCATTTCAGAGTAATGTACTATCTTTTAATGATCAATTCAGTATACTATACCATTTCAGAGTAATGTACAATCTTTCAATGATCAATCCAGTATACTATACAATTTCAGAGTAATGTACTATCTTTTAATAATCAATCCAGTATACTATACAATTTCAGAGTAATGTACAATCTTTCAATGATCAATCCAGTATACTATACAATTTCAGAGTAATGTACAATCTTTTAATGATCAATCCAGTATAGTATACAATTTCAGAGTAATGTACAATCTTTCAATTATCAATGCAGTATACTATACCATTTCAGAGTAATGTACTATCTTTTAATGATCAATTCAGTATACTATACCATTTCAGAGTAATGTACAATCTTTCAATGATCAATCCAGTATACTATACAATTTCAGAGTAATGTACTATCTTTTAATTATCAATTCAGTATACTATACCATTTCAGAGTGATGTACAATCGTTTAATGATCAATCCAGTATACTATACCATTGCAGAGTAATGTACTATCTTTCAATGATCAATTCAGTATACTATACCATTTCAGAGTAATGTACTATCTTTCAATGATCAATCCAGTATACTATACAATTTCAAAATAATGTACTATCTTTTAATTATCAATTCAGTATACTATACCATTTCAGAGTAATGTACTATATTTTAATTATCAATTCAGTATACTATACCCTTTCAGAGTAATATACTATATTTTAATAATCAATCCAGTACACTATACCATTTCAGAGTAATGTACCATCTTTTAATGATCAATACAGTAAACTATACCATTTAAGAGTAATGTACTATCTTTTAATGATCAATTCAGTATACTATACCATTTCCGAGTAATGTACAATCTTTTAATAATCAATTCAGTATACTATACCATTTAATACTAATGTACTATCTTTTAATGATCAATTCAGTATACTATACCATTTCAGAGTAATGTACTATCTTTTAATTATCAATTCAGTATACTATACCATTTCAGAGTAATATACCATATTTTAATAATCAATCCAGTATACTATACCATTTAATAGTAGTGTACTATCTTTTAATGATCAATTCAGTATACTTTACTATTTCAGAATAATGTACAATCTTTTAATGATCAATTCAGTATACTATACCATTTCAGAGTAATGTACAATTTTTTAATGATCAATTCAGTATACTATACCATTTCAGAGTAATGTACAATCTTTTAATGATCAATCAAGTATACTATACCATTTCAGAGTAAATTACTATCTTGTAATGATCGATTCAGTATACTATACACATCCAGAGTAATGTACTATCTTTTAATGATCAATACAGTATACTATACTATTTCAGAGTAAATTACTATCTTGTAATGATCAATTCAGTATACTATACCATTTCAGAGAAATGTACTTTCTTTTAATGAGCAATTCAGTATACTATACCATTTCAGAGTAATGTACAATCTTTTAATGATCAATTTAGTATATTATACTATTTAATACTAATGTACTATCTTTTAATGATCAATTCAGTATACTATACCATTTCAGAGTAGTGTACTATCTGTTAATTATCAATTCAGTATACTATACCATTTCAGAGTAATATACCATATTTTAATAATCAATCCAGTATACTATACCATTTAATAGTAGTGTACTATCTTTTAATGATCAATTCAGTATACTATACCATTTCAGAGTAATGTACTATCTTTTAATTATTAATCCAGTATACTATACCATTTCGCAGTAATGTACAATCTTTTAAATGATCAATTCAGTATACTATACCATTTCAGAGTAATGTACAATCTTTTAATGATCAATACAGTATACTATACTATTTCAGAGTAAATTACTATCTTGTAATGATCAATTCAGTATACTATACCATTTCAGAGAAATGTACTATCTTTTAATGAGCAATTCAGTATACTATACTATTTCAGAGTAATGTACAATCTTTTAATGATCAATTCAGTATACTATACCATTTCAGAGTAATGTACAATCTTTTAATGATCAATTTAGTATATTATACCATTTAATACTAATGTACCATCTTTTAATGATCAATTCAGTATACTATACCATTTCAGAGTAATGTACTATCTTTTAATTATCAATTCAGTATACTATACTATTTCAGAGTAATATACCATATATTAATAATCAATCCAGTATACTATACCATCTAATAGTAGTGTACTATCTTTTAATGATCAATTCAGTATACTATACCATTTCAGAGTAATGTACTATCTTTTAATGGTCAATCCAGTATACTATACCATTTCAGAGTAGTGTACAATCTTTTAAATGATCAATTCAGTATACTATACCATTTCAGAATAATGTACAATCTTTTAATGATCAATCCAGTATACTATACTATTTCAGAGTAAATTACTATCTTGTAATGATCAATTCAGTATACTATACCATTTCAGAGTAATGTACTATCTTTTAATTATCAATTCAGTATACTATACCATTTCAGAGTAATATACCATATTTTAATAATCAATCCAGTATACTATACCATTTCAGAGTGATGTACAATCGTTTAATGATCAATTCAGTATACTATACCATTTCAGAGTAATATACTATATTTTAATGAGCAACCCAGTATACTATACCATTTCAGAAAATGTACTATCTTTTAATGATAAATTCAGTATACTATACCATTTCAGAGTAATGTACTATCTTTTAATAATCAATTCAGTATACTATACCATTTCAGAGTAATATACTATATTTTAATGATCAATTCAGTACACTATACCATTTCAGAGTAATGTACTATCTTTTAATGATCAATTCAGTATACTATACCCTTTCAGAGTAATATACTATATTTTAATGATCAATCTAGTATACTATACCATTTCAGAGTAATGTACAATCTTTTAATGATCAATTCAGTATACTATACCATTTAATACTAATGTACTATCTTTTAATGATCAATTCAGTATACTATACAATTTCAGAGTAATGTACTATCTTTTATTTATCAATCCAGTATACTATACCATTTCAGAGTAATGCACAATCTTTTAAATGATCAATTCAGTATACTATACCATTTCAGGGTAATGTACAATCTTTTAATTATCAATACAGTATACTATACTATTTCAAGGTAAATTACTATCTTGTAATGATCAATTCAGTATACTATACCATTTCAGAGAAATGTACAATCTTTTAATGAGCAATTCAGTATACTATACCATTTCAGAGTAATGTACAATCTTTTAATGATCAATTCAGTATACTATACCATTTCAGAGTAATGTACAATCTTTTAATGATCAATTCAGTATACTATACCATTTAATACTAATGTACTATCTTTTAATGATCAATTCAGTATACTATACCATTTCAGAGTAATGTACAATCTTTTAATGATCAATACAGTATACTATACTATTTCAGAATAAATTACTATCTTGTAATGATCAATTCAGTATACTATACCATTCCAGAGAAATGTACTATCTTTTAATGAGCAATTCAGTATACTATACTATTTCAGAGTAATGTACAATCTTTTAATGATCAATTCAGTATACTATACCATTTCAGAGTAATGTACAATCTTTTAATGATCAATTTAGTATATTATACCATTTAATACTAATGTAGTATCTTTTAATGATCAATTCAGTATACTATACTATTTCAGAGTAATGTACTATCTTTTAATTATCTATTCAGTATACTATACCATTTCAGAGTAATATACCATATATTAATAATCAATCCAGTATACTCTACCATCTAATATTAGTGTACTATCTTTTAATGATCAATTCAGTATACTTTACCATTTCAGAGTTATGTACTATCTTTTAATGATCAATCCAGTATACTATACCATTTCAGAGTAGTGTACAATCTTTTAAATGATCAATTCAGTATACTATACCATTTCATAGTAATGTACAATCTTTTAATGATCAATACAGTATACTAGACTATTTCAGAGTAAATTACTATCTTGTAATGATCAATTCAGTATACTATACCATTTCAGAGTAATGTACTATCTTTTAATTATCAATTCAGTATACTATACCATTTCAGAGTAATATACCATATTTTAATAATCAATCCAGTATACTATACCATTTCAGAGTGATGTACAGTCGTTTAATGATCAATTCAGTATACTATACCATTTCAGAGTAATATACTATATTTTAATGAGAAACCCAGTATACTATACCATTTCAGAAAATGTACTATTTTTTAATTATCAATTCAGTATACTATACCCTTTCCAGAGTAATGTACAATCTTTTAATGATCAATTCAGTATAATATACTATTTTATAGTAATGTACTATCTTTTAATGATCAATTCAGTATACTATACCATTTCAGAGTAATGTACTATCTTTTAATGATCAATTCAGTACACTATACCATTTTAGAGTAATGTACAATCTTTTAATGATCAATTCAGTATACTATACTATTTCAGAGTAATGTACAATCTTTTAATGATCAATTCAGTATACTATACCATTTAATACTAATGTACTATCTTTTAATGATCAATTCGATATACTATACAATTTCAGAGTAATGTACTATCTTTTAATTATCAATCCAGTATACTATACCATTTCAGAGTAATGTACAATCTTTTAAATGATCAATTCAGTATACTATACCATTTCAGAGAAATGTACAATCTTTTAATGATCAATACAGTATACTATACTATTTCAGAGTAAATTACTATCTTGTAATGATCAATTCAGTATACTATACCATTTCAGAGAAATGTACAATCTTTTAATGAGCAATTCAGTATACTATACCATTTCAGAGTAATGTACAATCTTTTAATGATCAATTCAGTATACTATACCATTTCAGAGTAATGTACAATCTTTTAATGATCAATTTAGTATATTATACCATTTAATACTAATGTACTATCTTTTAATGATCAATTCAGTATACTATACCATTTCAGAGTAATATACCATATTTTAATAATCAATCCAGTATACTATACCATTTAATTGTAGTGTACTATCTTTTAATGATCAATTCAGTATACTATACCATTTCAGAGTAATGTACTATCTTTTAATGATCAATCCAGTATACTATACCATTTCAGAGTAATGTACAATCTTTTAAATGATCAATTCAGTATACTATACCATTTCAGAGTAATGTACAATCTTTTAATGATCAATCCAGTATACCATACCATTTCAGAGTAATGTACTATCTTTAAATGAGCAATTCAGTATACTATACAATTTCAGAGTTGTGTACTTTCTTTTAATGATCAATTCAGTATACTATACCATTTCAGAGTGATGTACAATCGTTTAATGATCAATTCAGTATACTATACCATTTCAGAGTAATATACTATATTTTAATGAGCAACCCAGTATACTATACCATTTCAGAAAATGTACTATCTTTTAATTATCAATTCAGTATACTATACCCTTTCTAGAGTAATGTACAATCTTTTAATGATCAATTCAGTATACTATACCATTTCAGAGTAATGTACTATCTTTTAATAATCAATTCAGTATACTATACCATTTCAGAGTAATATACTATATTTTAATGATCAATTCAGTACACTATACCATTTCAGAGTAATGTACTATCTTTTAATGATCAATGCAGTATACTATACCATTTAATACTAATGTACTATCTTTTAATGATCAATTCAGTATAGTATACCATTTCAGAGTAATGTACTATCTTTTAATTATCAATTCAGTATACTATACCATTTCAGAGTAATATACCATATTTTAATAATCAATCCAGTATACTATACTATTTAATAGTCGTGTACTATCTTTTAATGATCAATTCAGTATACTATACCATTTCAGAGTAATGTACAATCTTTTAATGATCAACCCAGTATACTATACCATTTCAGAGTAATGTACTATCTTTTAATGATCAATTCAGTATACTATACCATTTCTGAGTAATGTACAATCTTTTATTCAGTATAATATACTATTTTATTGTAATGTACTATCTTTTAATGATCGATTCAGTATACTATACCATTTCAGAGTAATGTACTATCTTTTAATAATCAATTCAGTATACTATACCATTCTAGAGTAATATACTATATTTTAATGATCAATCCAGTACACTATACCATTTCAGAGTAATGTACTATCTTTTAATGATCAATACGGTATACTATACCATTTAAGAGTAATATACTATCTTTTAATGATCAATTCAGTATACTATACCATTTCCGAGTAATGTACAATCTTTTAATGATCAATTCAGTATACTATACAATTTAATACTAATGTACTATCTTTTAATGATCAATTCAGTATACTATACCATTTCAAGGTAATGTACTATCATTTAATGAACAATTCAGTATACTATACCATTTCAGAGTAATGTACAATCTTTTAATGATCAATTCAGTATACTATACCATTTCAGAGTAATGTACAATCTTTTAATGATCAATTCAGTATACTATACCATTTCAGAGTAATTTACAATCTTTTAACGATCAATCCAGTATACTATACCATTTCAGAATAATGTACAATCTTTTAATGATCAATCCAGTATATTGTACCATTTCAGAGTAATGTACTATCTTTTAATGATCAATTCAGTATACTATACCATTTCAGAGTAATGTAGAATCTTTTAATAATCAATTCAGTATACTATATCATTTCAGAGTAATATACTATATTTTAATGATCCATCCAGTATACTACACCATTTCAGGGTAATGTACAATCTTTTAATGATCAATACAGTATACTATACTATTTCAGAGTAATATACTATATCTTAATGAGCAATTCAGTATATTATACCATTTCAGAGTAATGTACAATCTTTTATGTATCAATTCAGTATACTATACCATTTAATAGTAATGTACTATCTTTTAATGATCATTTCAGTATACTATACCATTTAATAGTAATGTACAATCTTTTAATGTTCAATTCAGTATATTATACCATTTCAGAGTAATGTACTATCTTTTAATGATCAATTCAGTATACTATACCATTTCAGAGTAATATACTATATTTTAATGATCAATCCAGTATACTATACCATTTCAGGGTAATGTACTATCTTTTAATGATCAATACAGTATACTATACTATTTCAGAGTAATATACTATATATTAATGAGCAATTCAGTATAGTATACCATTTCAGAGTAATGTACAATCTTTTATGTATCAATTCAGTATACTATACCATTTAATAGTAATGTACTATCTTTTAATGATCAATTCAGTATACTATACGATTTCAGAGTAATGTACAATCTTTTAATGTTCAATTCAGTATATTATACCATTTCAGAGTAATGTATCTTTCAATGCTTAATTCACAGGGGGTATCTGTTCTGTTACCATGAGACGATTCTCCCAGGCATTATCTCTTTATTTGGGGGAGGTAATGTAATATCTGTTATCTTGTCATGAAACCACCCTCCCGGGCATTATCTCCTCTATTTAGTTGTAGTGTAGTAAGTGTTATAAGACCATCGTCCGAGGCATTACCTTCTCCTTTGAAGGGCGAGGATAGTGTAATTTCTGTTCTCTTTTCATAATACATCATCCCAGAGATTACCTTCTCTCTTTTTCAGAGGTAGTGATAGACTATTTTCACAGAGGCTGCAATGAAAGAAATTGCAACATGACTCCAGGGGCTTCATCGATCCCCACAGGTCTTTTATTCGACAGAAACAACTGTTCGTCTCTCTGAAGTGGTTGGTGACTTCGTAGTGGTGATGTGACAGCGGAACTTTCTGTGTCTTTCTCTCTCTCTGTAGCGGCAATAATGTGAGAAAAAATCAATTAAAATACCAACAACTCAATGACCTCGCGTTTTTTTTTAATTCTTTGACACGTTACACGAGCTTACTTCGCTCGCTCTCTCGAGGGGCGAACGAAGACAGATCTTTGCGGTGTAGTGATGTTGGACTTTAGTGTGTAAAAATAATGTTAAAACTGTATTTCCATAAGGTTAGGTTAAGCGAAAAAGTGGAAATTTCCATTCGGAATTAACAGAGTTGTATTAGGGCGACCTGTTAGGACATGACGCCAGAAATTATGAAATGACACGTAGCGATTAAGCTGATCAAATCTTTCTCTTTTTTCTGAACAACGTTGTTGAGGCAGTTGCTCCCTGGAAGATGGGTTGGGAGAAGACACACGAGTTATTATTTATGCGTACTGTATACTGAAAAAGGGAAATAATAAAAAAACTGAAGCGTTGTTAAATCCCAAATGATCGTGTGTTGTGTTTATTAACAGCTTTTACAGCCTCTGTTATTTTGAAGAATAAGCAAACAACTGCAACAGGAGGAAAGAAACAAGAAAGAGAGCAACATCACTGCTATGTCAACCACCTGTTACGTGTCATCTATACAACAGGACACATGAGTAGGTACACCAAAATAAAATGTTTGGGGACTAATTTCCCAACTGTATTTCCTTTAAAATCTTTTAGGTGGCAAATATTGATGTTTACCCCTTGCTGTAGTGAGATACGGGTAAATTATATTTTATTTACTTTTAATAACTTTGAGAAGCGTGTAAATTATATTTTATTTACTTTTAATAACTTTGAGAAGCGGGTAAATTATATTTTATTTAATTTTGATAACTTTGAAAAGCGGGTAAATTATATTTTATTTAATTTTGATAACTTTGAAAAGCGGGTAAATTATATTTTATTTACTTTTAATAACTTTGAGAAGCGGGTAAATTATATTTTATTTAATTTTGATAACTTTGAAAAGCGGGTAAATTATATTTTATTTACTTTTATTAACTTTGAGAAGCGAATAAATTATATTTTATTTACTTTTAATTACTTTGAAAAGCGGGCAAATTATATTTTATTTAATTTTGATAACTTTGCAAAGCGGGCAAATTATATTTTATTTACTTTTAATAACTTTGAGAAGCGAATAAATTATATTTTATTTACTTTTAATAACTTTGAGAAGCGGGTAAATTATATTTTATTTATTTTTAATAACTTTGAAAAGCGGGTAAATTATATTTTATTTACTTTTAATAACTTTGAAAAGCGGGTAAATTATATTTTATTTATTTTTAATAACTTTGAAAAGCGGGTAAATTATATTTTATTTACTTTTAATAACTTTGTAAAGCGGGTAAATTATATTTTATTTAATTTTGATAACTTTGAAAAGCGAGTAAATTATATTTTATTTACTTTTAATAACTCTGAGAAGCGGGTAAATTATATTTTATTTACTCTAAATAACTTCGAGAAGCGGGTAAATTATATTTTATTTACTTTTAATAACTCTGAAAAGCGGGCAAATTATATTTTATTTACTTTTAATAACTTTGAGAAGCGGGTAAATTATATTTTATTTACTTTTAATAACTTTGAAAAGCGGGTAAATTATATTGTATTTACTTTTAATAACTTTGAAAAGCGGGTAAGTTATATTTTATTTACTTTTAATAACTTTGAAAAGCGGGTAAATTATATTTTATTTACTTTTAATAACTTTGAAAAGCGGGTAAATTATATTTTATTTACTTTTAATAACTCTGAAAAGCGGGTAAATTATATTTTATTTACTTTTAATAACTTTGAAAAGCGGGTAAGTTATATTTTATTTACTTTTAATAACTTTGAAAAGCGGGTAAATTATATTTTATTTACTTTTAATAACTTTGAAAAGCGGGTAAATTATATTTTATTTACTTTTAATAACTCTGAAAAGCGGGTAAATTATATTTTATTTACTTTTAATAACTTTGAAAAGCGGGTAAGTTATATTTTATTTACTTTTAATAACTTTGAAAAGCGGGTAAGTTATATTTTATTTACTTTTAATAACTTTGAAAAGCGGGTAAATTATATTTTATTTCCTTTTAATAACTTTGAAAAGCGGGTAAATTATATTTTATTTACTTTTAATAACTTTGACAAGCGAGTAAATTATATTATATTTACTTTTAATAACTTTGAGAAGCGGGTAAATTATATTTTATTTACTTTTAATAACTTTGCGAAGCGGGTAAATTATATTTTATTTACTTTTAATAACTTTGAAAAGCGGGTAAATTATATTTTATTTACTTTAAATAACTTTGAGAAGCGGGTAAATTATATTTTATTTAATTTTAATAACTTTGAAAAGCGAGTAAATTATATTTTATTTACTTTTAATAACTTTGAAAAGCGGGTAAATTATATTTTATTTACTTTTAATAACTTTTAAAAGCGGGCAAATTATATTTTATTTAATTTTAATAACTTTAAAAAGCGGGTAAATTATATTTTATTTAATTTTGATAACTTTGAAAAGCGGGTAAATTATATTTTATTTACTTTTAATAACTTTGAAAAGCGGGCAAATTATATTTTATTTAATTTTAATAACTTTGAGAAGCGGGTAAATTATATTTTATTTACTTTTAATAACTTTGAAAAGCGGGTAAATTATATTTCATTTACTTTTAATAACTTTGAGAAGCGGGCAAATTATATTTTATTTACTTTTAATAACTTTGAAAAGCGGGTAAATTATATTTTATTTACTCTAAATAACTTCGAGAAGCGGATAAATTATATTTTATTTACTTTTAATAACTTTGAAAAGCGGGTAAATTATATTTTATTTACTTTTAATAACTTTGAGAAGCGGGTAAATTATATTTTATTTACTTTTAATAACTTTGCAAAGCGAGCAAATTATATTTTATTTAATTTTGATAACTTTGAAAAGCGGGTAAATTATATTTTATTTACTTTTAATAACTTTGAGAAGCGGGTAAATTATATTTTATTTAATTTTGATAACTTTGAAAAGCGGGTAAATTATATTTTATTTAATTTTGATAACTTTGAAAAGCGGGTAAATTATATTTTATTTACTTTTAATAACTTTGAGAAGCGGGTAAATTATATTTTATTTACTTTTAATAACTTTGAAAAGCGGGCAAATTATATTTTATTTACTTTTAATAACTTTGAAAAGCGGGTAAATTATATTTTATTTACTCTAAATAACTTCGAGAAGCGGATAAATTATATTTTATTTACTTTTAATAACTTTGAAAAGCGGGTAAATTATATTTTATTTACTTTTAATAACTTTGAGAAGCGGGTAAATTATATTTTATTTACTTTTAATAACTTTGAAAAGCGGGTAAATTATGTTTTATTTACTTTTAATAACTTTGAAAAGCGGGTAAATTATATTTTATTTACTTTTAATAACTTTGAGAAGCGGGTAAATTATATTTTATTTATTTTTAATAACTTTGAAAAGCGGGTAAATTATATTTTATTTACTTTTAATAACTTTGAGAAGCGGGTAAATTATATTTTATTTACTTTTAATAACTTTGAAAAGCGGGTAAATTATATTTTATTTACTTTTAATAACTTTGACAAGCGGGTAAATTATATTATATTTACTTTTAATAACTTTGAGAAGCGGGTAAATTATATTTTATTTACTTTTAATAACTTTGAAAAGCGGGTAAATTATATTTTATTTACTCTAAATAACTTCGAGAAGCGGATAAATTATATTTTATTTACTTTTAATAACTTTGAAAAGCGGGTAAATTATATTTTATTTACTTTTAATAACTTTGAGAAGCGGGTAAATTATATTTTATTTACTTTTAATAACGTTGCAAAGCGGGCAAATTATATTTTATTTAATTTTGATAACTTTGAAAAGCGGGTAAATTATATTTTATTTAATTTTGATAACTTTGAAAAGCGGGTAAATTATATTTTATTTACTTTTAATAACTTTGAGAAGCGGGTAAATTATATTTTATTTACTTTTAATAACTTTGAGAAGCGGGTAAATTATATTTTATTTACTTTTAATAACTTTTAGAAGCGGGTAAATTATATTTTATTTACTTTTAATAACTTTGAGAAGCGGGTAAATTATATTTTATTTACTTTTAATAACTTTAAAAAGCGGGTAAATTATATTTTATTTACTTTTAATAACTTTGAGAAGCGGGTAAATTATATTTTATTTACTTTTAATAACTTTGAAAAGCGGGTAAATTATGTTTTATTTACTTTTAATAACTTTGAAAAGCGGGTAAATTATATTTTATTTACTTTTAATAACTTTGAGAAGCGGGTAAATTATATTTTATTTATTTTTAATTACTTTGAAAAGCGGGTAAATTATATTTTATTTACTTTTAATAACTTTGAGAAGCGGGTAAATTATATTTTATTTACTTTTAATAACTTTGAGAAGCGGGTAAATTATATTTTATTTACTTTTAATAACTTTGAGAAGCGGGTAAATTATATTTTATTTACTTTTAATAACTTTGAAAAGCGGGTAAATTATATTTTATTTACTTTTAATAACTTTGAGAAGCGGGTAAATTATATTTTATTTACTTTTAATAACTTTGAAAAGCGGGTAAATTATGTTTTATTTACTTTTAATAACTTTGAAAAGCGGGTAAATTATATTTTATTTACTTTTAATAACTTTGAGAAGCGGGTAAATTATATTTTATTTACTTTTAATAACTTTGAAAAGCGGGTAAATTATATTTTATTTACTTTTAATAACTTTGAGAAGCGGGTAAATTATATTTTATTTACTTTTAATAACTTTGAGAAGCGGGTAAATTATATTTTATTTACTTTTAATAACGTTGCAAAGCGGGTAAATTATATTTTATTTAATTTTGATAACTTTGAAAAGCGGGTAAATTATATTTTATTTCCTTTTAATAACGTTGCAAAGCGGGTAAATTATATTTTATTTAATTTTGATAACTTTGAAAAGCGGGTAAATTATATTTTATTTACTTTTAATAACGTTGCAAAGCGGGTAAATTATATTTTATTTAATTTTGATAACTTTGAAAAGCGGGTAAATTATATTTTATTTAATTTTTATAACTTTGAAAAGCGGGTAAATTATATTTTATTTACTTTTAATAACTTTTAGAAGCGGGTAAATTATATTTTATTTACTTTTAATAACTTTGAGAAGCGGGTAAATTATATTTTATTTACTTTTAATAACTTTAAAAAGCGGGTAAATTATATTTTATTTACTTTTAATAACTTTGAGAAGCGGGTAAATTATATTTTATTTACTTTTAATAACTTTGAAAAGCGGGTAAATTATGTTTTATTTACTTTTAATAACTTTGAAAAGCGGGTAAATTATATTTTATTTACTTTTAATAACTTTGAGAAGCGGGTAAATTATATTTTATTTATTTTTAATTACTTTGAAAAGCGGGTAAATTATATTTTATTTACTTTTAATAACTTTGAGAAGCGGATAAATTATATTTTATTTACTTTTAATAACTTTGAGAAGCGGGTAAATTATATTTTATTTACTTTTAATAACTTTGAGAAGCGGGTAAATTATATTTTATTTACTTTTAATAACTTTTAAAAGCGGGTAAATTATATTTTATTTACTTTTAATAACTTTGAGAAGCGGGTAAATTATATTTTATTTACTTTTAATAACTTTGAAAAGCGGGTAAATTATGTTTTATTTACTTTTAATAACTTTGAAAAGCGGGTAAATTATATTTTATTTACTTTTAATAACTTTGAGAAGCGGGTAAATTATATTTTATTTACTTTTAATAACTTTGAAAAGCGGGTAAATTATATTTTATTTACTTTTAATAACTTTGAGAAGCGGGTAAATTATATTTTATTTACTTTTAATAACTTTGAGAAGCGGGTAAATTATATTTTATTTACTTTTAATAACGTTGCAAAGCGGGTAAATTATATTTTATTTAATTTTGATAACTTTGAAAAGCGGGTAAATTATATTTTATTTCCTTTTAATAACGTTGCAAAGCGGGTAAATTATATTTTATTTAATTTTGATAACTTTGAAAAGCGGGTAAATTATATTTTATTTACTTTTAATAACGTTGCAAAGCGGGTAAATTATATTTTATTTAATTTTGATAACTTTGAAAAGCGGGTAAATTATATTTTATTTAATTTTTATAACTTTGAAAAGCGGGTAAATTATATTTTATTTAATTTTGATAACTTTGAAAAGCGGGTAAATTATATTTTATTTATTTTTAATTACTTTGAAAAGCGGGTAAATTATATTTTATTTACTTTTAATAACTTTGAGAAGCGGGTAAATTATATTTTATTTACTTTTAATAACTTTGAGAAGCGGGTAAATTATATTTTATTTACTTTTAATAACTTTGAGAAGCGGGTAAATTATATTTTATTTACTTTTAATAACTTTGAAAAGCGGGTAAATTATATTTTATTTACTTTTAATAACTTTGAGAAGCGGGTAAATTATATTTTATTTACTTTTAATAACTTTGAAAAGCGGGTAAATTATGTTTTATTTACTTTTAATAACTTTGAAAAGCGGGTAAATTATATTTTATTTACTTTTAATAACTTTGAGAAGCGGGTAAATTATATTTTATTTACTTTTAATAACTTTGAAAAGCGGGTAAATTATATTTTATTTACTTTTAATAACTTTGAGAAGCGGGTAAATTATATTTTATTTACTTTTAATAACTTTGAGAAGCGGGTAAATTATATTTTATTTACTTTTAATAACGTTGCAAAGCGGGTAAATTATATTTTATTTAATTTTGATAACTTTGAAAAGCGGGTAAATTATATTTTATTTCCTTTTAATAACGTTGCAAAGCGGGTAAATTATATTTTATTTAATTTTGATAACTTTGAAAAGCGGGTAAATTATATTTTATTTACTTTTAATAACGTTGCAAAGCGGGTAAATTATATTTTATTTAATTTTGATAACTTTGAAAAGCGGGTAAATTATATTTTATTTAATTTTTATAACTTTGAAAAGCGGGTAAATTATATTTTATTTAATTTTGATAACTTTGAAAACTTTTAATAACTTTGAAAACTTTTAATAACTTTGAAAAGCGGGTAAATTATATTTTATTTACTCTAAATAACTTCGAGAAGCGGATAAATTATATTTTATTTACTTTTAATAACTTTGAAAAGCGGGTAAATTATATTTTATTTACTTTTAATAACTTCTTTGTGATTTCAGTGTATTTTTATTTTTAAGCCACTGGGTTTCGTGCAATAATAAAGAATGTTGTAATGGCGTCCATTTTTGTGTACGAACTCCATTTGGACAAATTACGTTAGACTCTCGCCGCGCCATTGTATAAGAGGGCGGCAAATGACAACGCGATCGACGCATTATAACTGTCCTTTTTGAACACGCGCTCCTATCATTGTTTACACACAACGGCCATTGCTAAATCATATCGTCTGCTCTTTACATTTGATTTATGAATAAATAATTAACGGAAACGTGAATTGAATTTGGTTTTCTCCCGTTCATTATTTGTTCATTATTCTTTTAAATCTGATCGTGCATTGCAAATAAACACAGATGCATTTGTGAAAGGCAATTATATAAATAAGTAAATGGGAAACAGAGAATGTTTTTGTTTTGTTGTTTTCTTTTAGTGGAAGAGATTTTAATTAACTTCTATTATTTTTTTTATTTCATCATTTGATGCAATCACACATTCATAAACAAATAAATCTATCTATGTCTGTTTCTAACACGCTAATCTCATTGAAATAATAAACATATCTAGATATAAAATACATCTATAAGTTTGATATTTATCACATAAGAAAATTGAATCCTTACAACAAATTGACCTATTTTTACTTTTTTTATAAAACATGTTTATTATTGATGTCGCGTATTATGAAAAAGGTAAAAGATATACATATATATTTTTAATTTAAACATTTTTAAATCTATGGAAGCTAATCTTCGCATAAAATGTAAGACCAACTCTCATCAAATTTAGTAACAAAAAAGATCGCCAAATGACGGGGGAAAAGATCTTCTATAAGAGCAGTATATCTTCCAGTTCGGCGTCAAGTTGATCGGGGCGAGAAAGAATACATCTTTCTTTGTTGGTGACAAGAAACTCTCGGTGACTGGTGTGTGATTCCCTAAGCGTCTTGAAGTATGTTTATTTACCTCCTCTCCAGGAGGTTAGACACAAGGCCAGTTTTTATCTTACTCCCACAAGTAAGATGTGACCCAAGGTCGGGTCGGGAAAGTGGGGTTTGAAAAGCCAGCGCCCGAGAAAGTGAGGACTCTGGCCATTAAAAATTGCCTGGGCAGCACTTGTCGGCATTCCCCGGTAGGGGCGCCTCGGGCTGTAAGCAATAAACTTACTCCTCCCCAAAGAGGGGAGGCAAAGCCTGGGAGGGTGGACCTCCTAGAACTGCACAGGACAAACCCACAGACCGGCGGAATCAATCCCCGAAGGACAAGACTACACCGTATCCATCCTAGCCAAAAGAAGTGCTAGGAAGTATGCCAGGTAATTAGTAGTACTTAAAAACTTCGGTTTGAATTAATATGCCCTGGAGGCTGATTGATCCTCGTTTGGGCTAATCACCTCACAGGGGCTGCTGCTCGCTAGAGGAAACATGTTAATGTTCATGACTGCTACAAATCGATGTAACATCTATATATTAATACACTTGTAACGTTGTCCTGTGTCACACTATCAGTAATACATGTGTATTAAAATAAGTTACAACAGCTACAGGGAGTTTCACTATTACAATCTTGCTATATATGCCTCAAAGATTTCTGTATATATATATATATATATATATATATATATATATATATATATATATATATATATATATATATATATAAAGATAGAAGAAATAACAGTGATAAACATGTACGAATGTCCAGATTTATTTCAAACTTCGATTGTTCAATGCAAGGTAAATCGAAGTGTGAAATAAATCTGGACATTCGTACATGTTTATCACTCTTATTTCTTCTATCTTTATAATTGCTCTATCTCGTATATTGAGCTTAAACCATTTCACTATAGGTTCTATCTACTAAAAGTTTACTTTTAGGTTATATTTGATTATATATATATATATATATATATATATATATATATATATATATATATATATATATATATATATATATATATATATATATATATGGGAAATGAAAAAGGAAAAAGCACTAGATATGTTTTATATATTCATCAACGTTTCGTCTTTATTGTAAGACTTCCTCAGGATGATAATTTTAAGAAAAATGTCATGTAAGTACATCGAAATATTCGGTTGACATGATGGGTTGATAAGGAAAAGTAGTAGCCGTGGCTACTAAGAGCGCTGGACGAGGGTCCAGACTGCGAGAAGTCAGTCAGTAGCAAAGAGTGAAATGAATATGGGTTTGCTACACAACGCACTACACTTTAAAACAACGATATGACAAACTCTACATGAAAAGAAACGAATGGGGAAGAGGACTGGTAAGTATAGAAGACTGTGTGGAAGACACGAAAAAAGAGCTGGCGAAATGCATAACCCAGAACACGGAAAGGATAATCACAATTTGCCAGCGTCTTTTATAACATCATATAGAGACGTCACTTGATAAAAAAAAAATCAGGTTTCAGTACAAGACAAGTGAAAGAACTTTCGACGCAGAAGAAGGGCAGCGAATTGAATAATTACTCAAAACATTTAAAACATTCAGAGCATTCTCTATGAGAAGAAATTACATAAGAGAAAAATACATAAGAGAAAATAGATCAATAAAAAATAAAAATCGAAATGTAAACAATAATAGCATTAAACAATACTAGGAGCGGCCAGAAAATCGTTGTTATAACAACGATGTTAGAATACAATAAAGTGAAATAAAATAAAATAAAGTGAAGTCAGATAAGGTATATGAGAAAGTAAAATCTGGAAATAAGATAATAAAATAACAGTGACTGATAAATAAATAAAAATCAATAAGAATAAATTGAAATGATATAAATAGATAAAAAGAACTTCAGTGATAGTGATGTTAACGCAACGTCGGTCGGAAGGTAAGAACCCGGTTTAACAAATCGCTACTGATTCGTAGTCAGGTGTCTTTCCTCTCAGCCAGCGTGAATTTGCATGACAGTTAGGAGGGATTTAAATCTATGAACGCCAAATCAGCGGGCGCGTATAGCGAGCAGTGGAGAGAGTGATTCACCAATAACAACAAACGGGGTCAGAATCTCGCTTTTAAGCCATAGTATTACTGCTCGTTTTATAAATTCT
>OY744517.1:76270934-76315934 GCA_963556195.1 Sepiola atlantica
GGTTTTCGTGTAGATCGTATGCAAGTGTTTTAGCAATGTTGCGTAAATTAGTGGTTTTGTGTTTTAAGAGAAATTTAGGTATTCTTCAATATGTTAGGGGAAAATATGAGAGTGTTGACAAAATCTGATGCTAATTTGGGGGATAACCTTATCGTCAATGCATTTAAGCAGAAAAGAGCTCCTGTTGATATTGGAGTGGGCTGCGACTAAGGTGCTGGTGTATTTCCGCAGTTTCTTCTTGTAAGCGCGGTCTTTCATTCCGACAGTATGACAAATAAAAAGATAAATTAAATCCGACTGTATGAGTTAAAATAGAAACGCAGAAGATCCAAAACTCGACGTTTCGCCCAACTGTTGCGTGGGCTTTTAAAAACGGAGCTATAAAATACTCGGCAGAAAATGGATAATACATATTACAATCTGCATTCATTGATAAAGATCCCGAGATCTCTGATTGGTCTAAAAAATATCACATGGTAAGAGAGAGCGACATTTATAAATAACCTGAAGTGATGTTATTCGGTAAACCAGAGACACCTAGCAGGCAGATGATACACTCCCAGCACTGCGCTCCCCGAAACTAACTGGTCCTAGGAAATTATGAAGTAACCCACAATAATGTTGTGAAATTGAATAAGATAATATTATAAATAGTTTACGTTGTTTGTAGTAACCAGTTCATGCATTCATCCACAGCTAGCTTCCAGCTATCTAAAGTTAACATAAAGGTAGCGATCCATACTCGTTCATCAGGTAGAAGGTCCAGAAAAAAACCTGCTGCATGGCGTCGTTAATTATTCGTCTTCTGTAGATAGCAACAAACATATTAGCAGCGCATTTAGTAGCAAAAGTATTGTTGACAAGTAGTAGTAGTAGTAGTAGTAGTAGTAGTAGTAGTAGTGACGTTATATACATTTGATATGTCTCTCCTTTCATCTTCTTTTTCTTTGTCGTTGTTATGTGTGTAAAGCTGTTTTCTTTTTTCTTCGTCGTAACATTGGTTGTAGTAGTTGTTAATAACTACAGCACACATTCAAAGTTTTAATATTTTTTTATTTTTATATATTTATTTTAGTTTAACTGTTCTTAGCATTGTTGCAATATATAGTAATATTACGTTATTGCCAATCCCAATAGAGACAAAAGACGACGCTATATTCGACCAGCACTTTTGCTACGACTTCCTGTTTGTGACGTCACTTTCCTAGACACGTCAACTTAATTTCTAACCTTAATTACTAGTGAAAATTTCCTCTTTCTATGCAACTTAATTTCGATTATGGAATTTTCCTTTCTTACTTATTAACACATCCTATATACCATGATACTATAAAGCAACCGTGACGATCACGAAAAAATATTCAATAATTGTTATTTAAAGAAAAAAATAGCTGATATTATTTTAACAGAATGGAATTATTTTAGCAATGCACCGTTGCCAT
Organism: Sepiola atlantica; assembly: GCA_963556195.1. NCBI lineage: Eukaryota > Metazoa > Mollusca > Cephalopoda > Sepiida > Sepiolidae > Sepiola > Sepiola atlantica. The sequence continues at coordinate 76,272,377 of OY744517.1, forward strand.
AACGTTGTGACAACGTTGGGAATGGACGATCAATTGGACTCAGAAAATAGTTAATTTAAACGTTACAGTAATGTTGCAACCACGTCTCATGTTTCCAAACCCAAAATACAACACACTTGCGACGTCGTTTGTAACATGTCGCAAAAACTTTCCGTGTCAACTAGAGTACATTCTCACAGGAAACTCAAATGTGATTATTAGTTTTCTCTAGGAATTTTAAAATCGCTATTTTAAATGTCAAAATTACCCTCTCGCTAAACAAATGTCGTTGCCAACGTTGAATCAATTCAAGATGAAGATTTTCTTTTGGTTTCTGTTTTACGACATATCAACCCTTTTGCCTTATTTAATTCCGAAACATAATATCTATTGTAAACGATTTATTGCATATTCTTAATTGAACGTAAAGTTCTAGTTTATCCACATCTAGATATAATTCTGGGTTCATAACTTTATGAACAATAGCACTGTATAAATGGCTGCGACGGTATCTATAATGTCACTAACCAGCCACCTTCAAGATTGATACAGTTTCAGACAACGTATGTATTAAAGTTCTAATATACAGGTGATTTTTCGTTCCAATTTTTAAAAACAATAAGTTATTTTTATCAACTTATATTGTTGCATATGCGTAGAAGCATTATCAAGATAATCCAATGTAATTACTTAGTTCTTAAAATTAGTTTAATCAACTCTAAACCATTCGTTAAGTTCGCCGGTGTCTTGATCATTCCCGACTAATAGCCAGATGTCGCTGCGGGCGTGTGTTTTGTTTTCTCTTCGATCGAGAATATTTCTCTGGGATGAAATCAAAGCCGCGACATACTTCTTACATCAATTATTATACAGTCAATTCGAACAACACGTTTTTAGAAGAAGAAAACATTTATTCAACCTTATGATCGTTCAGTGGCCTGAAGGTTACAAGAGAAAGAGAGAGAAAAGAAAGAGATTGTTAATTATGTTTTAAGCACGTCGCTTAATTATATTAACGTTTCGTTAGACCATTCACAAACGCGTGCTCTCAGCTTAGTCGCTTCTTCCAAACTGTTTAACTTCCTTAACAATAATTCCGTTCTCCTCGAACAAATGACACCATGTTCGCCTGCTTCATCGGGCTCCGGTTCTCGCGATTACGCAGAACTAACCCCTTGACTCTTTTGTGCCCCTTGTTTGAAACGTTTCTTGTTTTCCAACATAAACGATTTGGATAGAACTACAATACATTATGTTTCCATCATAACGTTTTGAAATCACAAGACTCATTAGAACGAATAGAATAAATCTTAAATCATTCTGATGAGCTCTGTGCTGTGAAGAACTGTATAATAGAAAATTGATCTGTTTTTATATTTCTCTATAAAGGTGAAGAAGTTGTAAGATTTATAAAGGAAATGTTTGAAATTTTCACTTATACCAGGTTCTAATCGGGAAAAAATATTTAAAAATTAAGCTACTTTTATGTGATCTTAGCTGTCAAATAAAGTGGTTTCATTAAAATTTGTTTCATTGTCAACATCTAGATACTATTCCGCTACGCTGATTTGGTATATTGCAGGTTTCTTATTTAATTATTCTGAGTTTTTCATCAAAACATAAATGGCATCTTTGTTTAAAGCGATCGAGTGTTTTGGATCTATATAAAATTTCAGAAAGTTTTTTTCTCTTTTAGTGAACATGAGATAATGCTTTAGTAAGGATGTTTGGCATTTTAGTTCACGTTTGAAAACGAGTGTTTATGATTGTAATACCTTTTTTCTAGTTGCAATGTAGATTCTAGTGTTGCTAATGTCCTCCTTTGCAAATATGGTAGCCTTGTGGACGACATAAAGTAAATAACAGTGCATTGTTTCACATCAAACAACCAACCCCCCCTATTGAAATTAAGGCGTATACTGGAACCCTTAAGTGTGGCTTGACTAGATGACAAATGACGACTGAATACGAAAATAGATGCTTCATCCATATAAAACTATGGTTGCTTGACCAATCAGATAGTTGTGTCGAATCCCAGAATTTATATATATATATATATATGTATATATATATATATATATATATATATATATATATATATATATATATATATATATATATAGAGAGAGAGAGAGAGAGAGAGAGAGAGAGATTTCACTTATTCAGTGAATACCGGGATTAGGCCAATAAAAACAAGCTCGATGATACTCGATAACAGGGTACAGAGAATTTATATGTGATTTTTGAAGGCTTACCAAAGCATTCCGTTCAAGAGACCAATCATCACCATAAAAGATTTTTTCTTACAAATATCATTTATTCAAATTAAAGAGTTTTTTCCTACACGTGTTTCACTACAAAGCAGGTACTTGCTTGGAAGATCATCAGGGAAATTAAGTATCTGGAATAAGGGTTTCAGCAACCGACAATACACAATGTGACGTTGCATTAATTGAGGTCACTTAAGAAGAGAAGAAAAAAAGTACAAAAGTAAAAAGTAAACATAGAAAATGTCTTAGAAAAGTAGTTTTTGCAGTATTTCTGCTACTAAGCAGAACAGCAAACAATTAGTCCCAAATGCATTTAAAAACAACAACAAAACGGAACAACGTGCGAGAATACACCTTCTCGTCGGGCGGCACAACGATGAAAAAATACCTCCCAACAAAAACAAAACAGTCAAAACACCGTTCACAAGTTACCATTCCAAGCCACTGATAGTATGGGCATTCTATATCTATTCCATCAGAAGGAAAAGTGTATATATATATATATATATATATATATATATATATATATATATATATATATATATATATATATATATATATATATATATACTGATTACACTGAAGAAGGTCGCCGAAAATTATGTATTTTAAAATATATTTTCTATTCCTATACGTCAAGAAATAAGAAATAAAATAAATATATACAAATTTATATATTTTTTCACATTAATAAGGGTATGACTACATATCAACCAAACCATTTCATTATCACATCACTTCAGTATAAATCTCTATGCATGAGTGGATGAAGTGTGTGAGGTGCGCTGAAGAAAAATTCCTACCAGTAAAATACATAGCCCTGTTGTGCTCGCATACCCTTAATGACACTAAAAGTGTAAAAATTTGAGAATTTCCTTGCTTTTGTACATTTAGTGTATATGAATTTTCATCTTAACCCTATTAAGGGTATATGATTTCAGTATACTGGCATTTATCATGGAATGTCACTACTTTTGTAGAGGCTATGTCTTAATACAATGGTCATTTTTAAGTTTTTTTTTAATTTTCTTGAAAACTAAGGTATATGGTAAACTGAAATTTAAATGCCATCAACTAGACCCTCGAATCTCTATATCTGCCAAAAGTCAGCTGAATCCATCAAATAGTCGAGTAGATACAGGGTTGCACATACGTACATACGTAAACCCGGATAACACAAAATCATGCCTGACCTTTCTGGATCTCTGGGTTGCCTTGACTAATGATGCTGAAATTCTACACACTTTTAGAATCTATCAAATACAAATTTTGTGCAAAGTTTTAACTAATTTTGTTTATTGGTTTTGGAGTTATGATTGATCAAAGAAATGAGATTTCTAGCATAGGCCGTTTTTGAAGTCTATTAAGGGATAGAGCGCTCTCGTGCCTCCCTTGATTTCTTCGTCACCAGTCAGACCTAGTCTATCTATGGAGCGTGCCTTTATGCGTGATGATATTAATAAGATGACAGAAAATTTGGAACATTATATTGGTACTCGTCATCGTCTTTGGTCTGTAGTCAAGAGTTTCTTGTCTTTTTTATTTCTTCTGGTTCTGCAAGTATCTGTACATCGATGATGAATTTGCCAAGCAACGTGCTTTCATTAAAAATGATAAACAACTCGTTCTCCTTGTTTAAAAGAGATACGGTTGTTAACCAAATAATGGAAGCAAACATATATTTAACCTTTCGAATACTGTTTTAACAGACATCGAAATCAAAGTCTTCTCAAAGAGGTTAGATATGTGTATTATCCCTACCAATAATTATAAAGAGAAAACCCTCGGTTTTTTTTAGCTTTTGTTTTCTCAAATTAAACACCATTCCCAAATTTGTCTTATATATTATTTTTTGGAATCAAATCTAGGCTTGTTGACTTGGCACACCGATACAGTAACGCTTCCATTGACCACAGTGACTTTGGAATAAAACGCATTTTAAAACCGTAAAAGCCTTAAAGTCGAACACATATATTGATATTTATAAACCAGACAAAGGTGCGATGGTAGTAGACCGAACAGATTACGTTGAGAAAATGTTAACTATTCTCAACAATGCGTCTAAATTTGGTAAACTTGCGGATTATACTTGCAAACATGAGGTCAAAATTCAGAAATGTTTACTTGCTTTATTTAAAAAGAAGCTATTTTCTAAGGAAGTCTATGACAGGATTATACCCTCTGGGTCAATTTGTCCTAGATTATATGGTCTTCCGAAAATACACAGGCATAGTGTTCCACTAAGACCCATATTATCTATGATAGGGTTGCCCAACATTCTTTGGCTCAGTGGCTTTTAGAAATATTACAACCTACGAACTTCATAACTGATTCCTATCTGTTATTTTACCGTATACGTCTGTTAGATTCGGGTTCTGAGACATCCTTTATGTGTTCCTTTAGTCTTTTTACCAATATACCACTAGATGAGACTGTACGTATTTGTGTCGACGCACTCTATGGTGGTCGCCTGACAGCTCCTTGTTTTTGAAAGGAGATACTTGTTGAATTGGTATTTCTGTGTACAAAATTTGTGGTGTTTCGCTGATATTATGTACAGTCAGATCGACGAAGTCTCAATGGGGAGTCCATTGGCCCCTAACTTAGGTTATATTCGTTCTTTTTAGCTCTATAAACACACTCACAACGTATGTTACATATGTTGACGACACGTTTGCCACGTTTGCATCGTGAAGCGTTAACTTTCTTTAACAAGTCGAAGTCCCTTCATGAGGCTCTACAGTTCACTATGGAAAGTGAGAAGGATAACTGTCTTCCCTTCTTGGATGTCCTTGTGGGACGTTCAAGAGGTGGCTTTCTCACTTCTATTTACAGGAAGCATACTTTGTGTGAACTGATCTTTTGTACCGAAAGATTGGTCTTATTTACACCTTGGTATATAGAGCCCTTATGATCTGTCCTCCAGTGGATTCTGAACTTAAAAAGATCAGAGAAATATTTATTAATAATGGTTACCCTCAAGACCTTATTAATAACTGTATCAATAAAAGGGTTGCGGATTTCAAAATATCTCAAATTTGTGGTCCTTTGAAATGCCCTATTTATTCAAACTTACCCTGGCTAGGGAGAAAATTGTTGGGAGCATTATAAATTGCTTTGACTCTGTTTTATCTGCGTTTGGTGTATGCTACAGACCTGCTTTTCCTTCTTTTCGTATAGATCGTGTACCCTTTATCAATCAGAATAATGTTGTTTACCGTTTTAAATTCCACTGTGATGCTGGTTATATTGGGTGAACTTCCTTGCGTTTGCAGACCCGCATAAACCAGCACGTTCCATCTAAGATAAGACAGGGAAAGGTAGGATCCCTTTTTCACTTTTCTTCTACGACTTTAGACTGCTATTGGGCAGCATTTGGTTAAAAATGCATGCTGTGCCAGTAACTATAAAATAGGTGCTGCGTAGAGCGGATTCCAAAAACCATTTGAAAAATTTAAATTTGTCTGTATTGCTATACATAAACCTTCTTTGTGTCGGCAGAAGGAGTTTGTAAAAGCATTAAATCTTCGTGGGGTACTTTGATCCCCCCCTGTTTTTTTTTGGGGGGGGGGGATCCCACGCTGTGCCCTTTTAATCGTTTTTAAACGACTATTTAATTAAAATTTATTTATTTTAGTCGCCTATCAGTATTCCCTCTGTGCTCTTTATTTTCGTTAATATTATTAATTCCTTTATGCTATCGTTTTCTCTTGACGAGTTTTCCGCGAATCATTTTCAAAAGTATTTATAAATTTTGCATCTCAGGACATATATATATATATATATATATATATATATATATATATATATATATATATATATATATATATATATATATATATATATGCTTATTTTTATTTACACAGACATGTACAAAATCTGCGGCACTGGCATGTCGATGTTATCGATCAACAGTTATTATAAACTGAGATCTCATCAGGCAGAGTTAGAATCCGATTTTAACATTAGAACTGTTGATCGATAACATCGACATGCCAGTGTCGCAGATTTTGTACATGTCTGTGTAAATAAAAATAATCATATATAAAAGCTCTATTTGATATTAAGCACTTTTTATAAACCCGGTTTAAATTCTTTAGATTACTAACCTGTGGATGTTTTACCTGGATTATTATCATTATATATATATATATATATATATATATATATATATATATATATATATATATATATATATATATAAACAAATGTCCTGAGATACAAAGCTTTCTGAACTATTTCTTGTGTGAATTTAATATATACATATACACACACACACATACATATATATGTGTGTGTGTGTGTGTGTGTGTGTGTGTGTGTGTGTGTGTGTGTGTGTGTGTGTGTGTGTGTGTGTGTGTGTGTGTGTGTAATTCACACAAGAAATAGTTCAGAAAGCTGAATGGCAATTTTAGCTATTAATAAAATAGTTCACAAATACCTGATTCGGTTCGAAACGAAATATACCTTTACTAGAGGGATGGTAGTATAAAGATGATGAGCAGTTTACAATTATCTGCTCTTATAGGAACATAAAAATTAATAAAAAGGAATTTCATAATCTGTTTAAGAAATTAAATCTTAAAATTACTATAAATAACAATAATAAAATTATTTGTTAAATCTGACACTAAACTTATAAAAAACTCTTTTAAACTGTGCCATAAACCTAATGATAAATTATACTATCTACATAAACTTTCTTATCATGCAAAACCTATTAAAAAAGCATTAATTCCTAATATAACTAGAAGCCTTTCGAGAGTATAGATCAACGATGATATTTTAATTAGGAATAAGAATATTATAATGAACTACTAAAGAGATAAGGATACAATGTGCGAATACCTTTTATAAGTGAACGAGATACAATTCAGATAACCATAGGCATAAAAGGTTAAAATAATGTTAGCTCATTAAATATGCTATTTAACAAAAATAAAAACAAAAATAATAACAACATTCAGAATAGTATTAATAATAATAGACTCTTATAATTTAAACAATAATAACGTAAATAATAATAATAATAATAATAATAATAATAATAATAATAATAATAATAATAATAATAATAATAATAATAATAATAATAATAATAATAATAATAATAATAATAATAATAATAATAATAATAATGTAAACACTTATAATATAAGTGTAACTAATGACTCAGCTAATACAAACAAGTAAGGGCTACCACCATAACTTAAAAGATAAATAAGTAATGTCATCGAATAATAGACATCACACATGGGAAAAATCGTCAATAAAAGCATAATTAAAGTTTCATATTGCACTATGAAAAATCTGTAAAATACTATTTTTTCTTCAAATAACTCTAAACTTAATAGAAACAACAATACTATTAATAATTAAAATAATCAATATAGCCAAAATAAATGCAAATGTCGAAACATTGAAAACTGCCCGCTCTAATGTAATTGCATGACCTCTGAAATAGTATATAAATGCAATATTATTGAAGAAAAAAGTGCTGTACATAGGAGTCTTAGTTATATCAGTTAAGATTAGATACAACAATCACATAGAATCAATTTAAAATGCGACAACAACTTCATTAACAAAATATATTAAAACTCTGAACGAAAACGGTATTAATTATTGCCTGAAATGTCCATTTTAACCATTTTAACCAAGGCTAATAAATACTCGGCCAGTAGATTAGGAAGATGTAGCCTTTTTCTCGATGAATTTATTTCGATTCTTAGTTATAAAAAGGCCGAAATTGTAGACTCCTGATTGCATAAACTCGTGATTAAGTACAGTATATTTAAACTGCGAGAACATAGTCAACACCAAAAGTAAGGTAAAATATGTGAATAGAAGGGACCTCTGTACAAGTGTGATGAAATCATTTTTACTATTTTATCAGCTAAACTAATAAGAATATTTTTGTGCAACCATAATTCATATATTACTTTTTTTAAAAAAACTCTACTCCTCTGAATGTATAAATTGTGTATGTGTGTGTAATTATTATGTGGATGCATATATCACGAAAAATGATATGTCGTTTCCATATGTGATTTCATTTGCGCAGACAAAATAGTATTTCCCTTACCTCCATAACATGCCAAAGTTAAAAATAAATCCCCCCCACGGTATGTCAATATGAACGAAACTGATGGGTGACCTTATTTAAAAGTTGACAAATCTCAAATAAAAAAACATAATCAGCTGACATGTGTTACAGAAGATCAGAAGATCATATGTATACATATATATATGTGTGTGTGTGTGCTCGCGCGTGTCTGTATATATATATATATATATATATATATATATATATATATATATATATATATATATATATATATACATATATATATGGATGAAATACACGAGATCATAAAACGTTCACTTTTGGTGAATCTCGCTCGTGCTCAAGAAGTTCATGAGGATTCTCAGTACCCCATATACGAGTGTTATGCTTGTTAACTTTGCCATTCAGATGGAAGGTCGCCTCATCGCTAAAAACAAGCCGGTCATCAAAGCCGTTATCTTCCAACTTCTCTTGCATTGCAATGCAAAAGTCACGGCGAAGTGGCTTATCAGTGTCCTTCAACTTTTGGACCAACTTGAGCTTGTAAGGTACCATTTGCAGTCGTTTCCTTAAGACACGCCAGACAGTTGCTGGAGCAAGCTGAAGTTCCCTGCCGGCTCTTCTCACTGATTTACGGGGGCTCCGCTGAAAGGCTGTCCGAACTTGCTCAACTGCATCTTCTGAAGTTGAAGGGCGACCTGTTCGCTTACTTGGGCACAAACACCCATCTTTCACAAATTTAGCATGCCATCTGACAATGGATTTCCTTTCAGGGGCTTCTTTTTTAAATTTCCTGCGAAATGCACGCTGAACACATGTCCACGATTCAGTCTTTGCAAATTGGAAGACGCAAAATGCCTTGTCTTGTTTAGAGAACGCCATTACTGCACCTGGAAAGATAACACGAAAATCATTAGTATGACCAAAAACTTGATTAAGCAAGCTTTAAAATGGCACCAGTTTCATTTTTCTACCTGGAATAGTTCATGAGATATACGCATTTGTAATGTTCCCAAGACTTTTGAAACACCCTGTATATATATATATATATATATCATATCAATCAATAGTCGACAGCTCTAACCACTGTTGATAAATGATATCTACAATGTTTTTTATATAAACACTGACCGCTACTTGACAGTGGTCTATTTGCTTATTTACAAAGAGATTTGCAGCAGACGATGTCATTAACAACAGTGCTTAACCCGAAAATAAAGGTTAATATTAGTGAATGGAATGGACCTCTGTAAACGTCTGAAATCGGGCAAATGTATAAAGGTGTGTATCGTCGTAATCATGGATCAGATGGATAGAGATGTATGTGTCTGTCATGTCTAATGCGTCGATCGTGTCGAACATCCGACAATGTAAACGCAGCTGATGTTGACATTCACTCATCTGTGAAATAAACGAATAAATATGAATATTTCATCGACCTTGGCTCCAGCTCACTTGATCTTTTACCATTTTTGTTTATTTTGTGCGTGCGTGCGTGCGTGCGTGCGTGCGTGCGTGCGTGCGTGTGTGTGTGTGTGTGTGTGTGTGTGTGTGTGCGCGTGTGTGTGTGCGCGTGTGTGTGTGCGCGTGTGTGTGTATTTGCTTCCCTTTCTTGCCGGTCTGGAGATGATAGCCTTTCACGCGTGAAATCTCTTCACTGATATTCATTTGTGCGGCGGATCCGTAAATGTGATTCGCCGATGACATCGAAAACAGTTCGGCCATATTTTTTCTTATACATAATGAATGATAAACGGAGTAGGAGGGGGGGGGGGGCAGCCCGCAGCGCCTCCTTGTCGACACAGTTGCGCCTGTACCCCTCCCTCCTTCTCTCTCTCTCTCTCTCTCTCTCTCTCTCTCTCTCTCTCTCTCTCTCTCTCTCTCTCTGTTATTTACCTGTCTTGACCCCTAACTCCGGGGGGGGGGGGGGTGATGTTCTACTTGACTGAATTCACTCTCCCATATCTCGATTTACTGTCACTACACCAGAAACTCCAATCCTCATGATTTAACTTTTTGTTTTCAATTTCTTTTTGTTGTTGTTGTTTTTTTTAATTTTCTTTTATTTCTATTTATTTTTGTCTTATTTTTTTCTTAAATTATTTTTTTGCGTTTTATTTTATAATATATCTTTGCTTTTTCGTGAGTTTGTATTATTATTAATCTTTTCAGTGTAAAAATAAATCTTGGTTTTGAAATAACTTTTTCTACTTTTTTGATTGTCTCATTTTTCCTTTGTTTACCGGAATTTATGTTCACTTTTCGTCTTGTTTTTTTCTGTTGGGATCTTTTTCCTCTTTCCTCTCATTCTCTTTGGTCATTTTTATCTTTATTTTCATTAAATCTTTCTCTTTTTTCTTTCTTTTTCTTTTTCTCATTCTTCTTCTCTTTCCTCTCTCTCTCTCTCTCTCTCTCTCTCTCTCTCTCTCTCTCTCTCTCTCTCTCTCTCAATAGCCTTCCCGCTTTATATCTCTATTCTTTCTTTTGCGTTACTTTCTATCCTTTTTTCTCTTCTCTTTACTTATGTTTTATAAATTTCATACATTTCAGTTCATATATTCATATATATATATATATATATATATACTAGCCGTACCCGTGACCCGTTGGATCATAACCACCACCGCTATTTATTCTACTTTTATTTCATTCGAAAATTCATAAACAGGGAGATATCTATTGACATACTTTTTGCATATCTAAAAATGATAAGTCCATTTACTTTTATATTATTATTATTATTATTATTATTATTATTATTATTATTATTATTATTATTATTATTTAGAAGTATTATTATTATTATTATTTATTATTATTATCAATTATTATTATGTTTACATAGAAGTAATAGATGTATTATTTTACCATCTAATTTACATGCGTGTTTTGGTATCTACAGACACGCGGATTTAAATTAGATGACGACGCTGAAAACAGAGAGTAACTCTATCTTTAAATGTTCACGGAAACATTAAGAAATATTAGAGAGTGGTTGAATCAACATAGAGTAGAGGAGGTGCGTAGCTAGCATAGGTATGAGCGACTTCTTTAGTTAATTATAAATTACGGCTAATTAGAAGAATTAAAATTGGTAAACGTGTTGATTCCCGACCCATGTAAAATAAAAATTATTTATTCCAAACAATTAATATATTTATAAAAATATTTGTTTCACAACATAATTCTTGTTTTTTTCGCAATAAATTATTTTTATATAACTCACTAAACGACTTTTCCCAATTCCAAGGAAAACGGGCAGCCATATTGGAAATATGCTAGTATGTCGGCTAATTTACTAATTTCAAGTGTTTTCCCCTATTTCATACGTAATACTAAATTGATTTTACGCTAATACGTTTAGCATGTCATAATCTGAATAAAAATACAATTTTTTAGCGACTGCATATCGTCTTTCCGATAAAATTACAAAAATATCTGGAAACGATATGTTTATCTTAAAACTGCTTTTTTAATATCTAAGAACTAATGTATATCAAAGAACTAATGTATATTTCAGTATATATTTTGTGTTATTAACTTATATATGAAAAGGCTTTATGGAAACAAATGTCGATTAACTCACATTTAGTATAATAATAGATATATACGTGGACAAATGTGTGTGCATGTGTGCATCTAAGTGAGGACACGGAAGGAACGCAGCATCACATCTAAAATTTGAATAATAATATTATTATGAAGTCTGTGCAGTACTATGAAGTACAATTTGTTTTTTTTTAATTTTAAAAATACAAGGATCATTTCTCATTCATTCTCACATTACTACAAAATTGCTGGAATTATCTGCGTGTAAAGGTGCCACACTTTACTGATTCTGATTATATATATATATATATATATATATATATATATATATATATATATATATATATATATATATATATATATATCAGAATCATATATATATATATATTAGAACTTTTCAGAGTCATTTGCAAAGTGTTCTGTAACCGTCTGCCAAAATTATGGAGAAACAATTATTGAGTAGGGGTGTCTGTGTGACAGTGTCGGGCAGCGCTGGTATGAGTTGACGGTGAGCCTACGAAGGTTGATGGTGCAATTACTGCGCTAGTATGAATAGACGGAAAGAAACCCTTAAACATCTCTGAACGTATCGCACAGTTGGTAATGAGAGAAAGAAACCGAATTATTATTTGATGGGCTTATCAAAAGATAAAGAACAAAAAGAATTAGCTTCTCAAAGTCGATATGAGAGTGACAGCTGAACTCAGCGAGAGTTAGAATTATGGTCGAGTGTTAAATTTCGAATCGGGTCAGTTGGTTTTAAGTGGTCGTCCGAGAAAGATGGTCGCTGGTTAATTATCCTGCGAGACAGTCCTGATATCTCTCAGCTGTTGTCGAAATCAGACTCCCTACGATAAAGTTATTTGTCAAAGATACGAGTGGTTGAGTGAAACGAATTTGGCAGCTGTGTCGAAATTACTTTTAGAAACCCTGGATAAACGCAATAAAATTTATTTCTCAGGATAAATCGGAGACCACCGTGAAAACCCCCGGATAGAGGCGAAGTATTCTCGATAAAAGGCAAGCGAGAACAGTTTACAAAGACAGCTAAGTCACAGTCGGAGAGAGAGTGAGAGACGGAGAGTTAGGGGGAGGCCGTCGTCCGCTGACGCCGTCAGTTGGTGAGGCCGTCAGTTACGAGATAATCGGACGAAAGAACTCGCTCTGTACTTTCCCCACCGAACCCGATATATCAGTTTGTGTATATGTTCTCTTCTCGTCCCGACAACGATCCAGACTCCCAGAATTATTAGTGCCCGTCGATCCGACTAACACGCGCAGTTAAACTTTGATATTATCAAACGGCCTGGCTTTATAAACATTATTTTTAATTATTTTTTTTAAATAATTATTCTTCTAAGAAAACCAAACAGACCAATTCGTTACGAACTTAATTCCTTTCATTCAACTGTTCTGCATGAAATGACCCTTTTCTTCAAAGCGGGACAAGGTTGTTGACCCAACCTGGTCGATTGCTCACTGATCAAACAACGTGGGAGTGAGTAGTCGCTGGCCCAGGCGTTTTAACATCGGCAACCTTCATCAAAACGGCAACTTCTCCCGAGTAGTACCGAGTGACCAACCGAACCCGGAACGGCCGAACTGGTAACGTCGCGAGCTGGGGAGTGGGGTACATCTGGGCTATTAGCATTCATTATCTGACCAGTATGAACTGTAAAATTCCATTGTGTTTTGGGAGGTGTCCAGCGCTCTAATGTTGTAGGTAAATAAAGAAGCTATGTGCTTTAAAAAAAAACATCAAAATAAATAAATTACTCGATTGCTGTGAATTGTTCAGTATTTATTGAAAAATAGATCATTTGTATAATGGTCTACCCAGTGGTTACCCAGTGTTGCCTGCCCGGTATAGCATCAGATGCGACAGTATCGTACGGAGAAAGGAGTAACTTTTATGGGTAGATTTATTTTCAAAATAGGAATTCTGCCCCCTTTGCTCTTCTAAAAAATAAACTAAACCTACCTCATTACACACCCTTTCATGTTTATTACATATGTTCCAAATTTTTTTTTTTTAATTCATGGATACATTTATTTTCAAAGGTGTCTTTCTGCTACATAATGTATGTATGTATGTATGTATGTATGTATGTATGTATGTATGTATGTATGTATGTATGTATGTATGTATGTATGTATGTGAAGAACGATTACATCAGCTGGTATGGATTTGGTATCTAGGTGGACCAGTTCAAACCTTGACACGAAAATCTGGGGAACAAGTTCGCTCTTGAACTAAAAAATATAAGCATACCTGAACTCAGGTCAGAGATCAGGGAAGGGTCAAACAGGTGCGTTGTGATAGGTTCAGTGTCCCCCTTTGAAGCAATTACGTCACAATCATGAGAACGAGAAGAGAAAGAAGTTTTTTAGTCAGTTCGTCTTTTGGGAGCGTGGTGCACGAATGCAGAATCAAGATGTAATTCAAAAAAAGGAAAATGGGAATTTAATTCCCGAAAGAGTTGATAACTTCTTTCCTATCACCGTAACTAAGTAGAATTAAGTTAAGAACAACAATTTCTTTCAAATTTAATGAATGTGTGACTTTTATTCATACGACGAGAAAATCTCTCCCGTGTAAGCAAAGAAACCACCCGTCTCTGTGTTTGTTTAATAAATTGTGTTGAAACTCATCCACGGCGTTGCGTGAATTTGTTCACAACTGTGATGATGATAGTGGGGACAGCGGCGGCAGCGAGAGGTCTTTGAAGATGGTGGATATGGTCGGCGGGCCAGACAGCCACACACGTGTGTCGCAGACGTGGCGAGCAACAGAGCAGATACCTGAAGGTAATCAGAAATGCAGAATCGAACATCGAGAAACCCAAACTGTAACACTTCTCCTTTGCTCTCTTTTGCATAAATCGAAATCAAAATAAATATAACCCATATTATCAACTGTTACGCCTTGAACTATCATAATGATCGGTTAATTAATTTCGGAGTTTACCTCACACAATCATATATAAAAAATATACACAAACCTAACTTTATAGAGAGAGATAGAGATATGTCGAAAAAACAAAACATCCTGGATTTTTGACAGATCACTTTCAAATAACCATTTTAGTATTTCACTTTAAATTAACGATTATATTTTATAGCCTTTGTTATGGTATGTTATAATTAGACGATAATGTTATAATTATATATAAGCACGTTGAAAATACGGAAAAAAGAAGATAGGACTGTTAAGGATCAGTGAAATTGTCTGCTACTCCAGGTTCAATACAGGGTGTTGCATCAAAATGCGACACTTGACAAAAAGAAAACGAAATAGGACAATAAAAACAAAAGTTGTATATGCAGAGACCCGACAGTTTAGCTATAAACAGTTAGAGTTACATACTACATTATGTTTCTATGAAACCGCCGCCGGTAGAGACGACCATCTCAAGGCAGGCGCGAAATGCGGCACACGCTTTGTCTCTAGCGGCGAACGCTTCCACAATGATAGCTTTCAGAGAGTCGACCGTGTTGTGGACGTGCTTGTTGGTCTATGCCTCGATCACGCTTGAGAAGAAATAGTCAAGTCCGGCAACCAGTGGTGAGGAAACCCGTTGAGCAGCGACGCCTCGGTCGTCTTGGCCTTGTGTGCAGAAGTCCTGCTGGAAGACGTAAAGGTTGTTCGGCGGCGATCTCGTCTCTCCGGGGCTTTACCACGCCCCTCAGCACCGCCTGGTATTTCGTTTACTTTTTGTCAAGTGTAGGATTTTGCTGTAGCGCCCTGTACACCCCAGAAAGATCAACACAGGAAGAAGAAGAAAAAAGAGAGAAACCTAAACAAGTGATAAAATACAAAAATTATGGATGGAAGTTGTTTATCCTTTTCCCGCCCCGCGTTCTAACATTAACAATTATATAACATTTTAGGTTTATTCGACATCTCCTTTTCCTTAACAATTATAAAAAAAAAACTTTCCAACCACCGATTGCCATAGCTGATAACACACTTTCTCGGCCTAACGTTCCCAGGTAACATGAATTGGAATAAATACATAGAACATACTGCCAAGTCTGCTGCAAAGAAGGTTAGCTGTCTCTCTCTCTCTCTCTCTCTCTATATATATATATATATATATATATATATATATATATATATATATACCTGCCAGTATTCTATATCTCTCCAAAGCCACCATTCGCCCATGCGTGTAGTATTGTTGCCACATCTGCACTGGTGCATCAACCACTAGCCTCTCCCTCTTGGACAAAGTCAAAAAAGAGCCTCTAATCTAATAAGTCCCACACTATCTAACAAGCTCACGCCCCTGTTCAATCGCCACAATGTTGCATCCCTGTGCTTGTTTTACAAGTATTTCAACGGAATGTGCTCCAACATAAATACCCCGTCCAACCTGACAGGCAGCAAAATAACACCCCTTCACTGTAGAGGAACCCAGACTTCCGGAAGGCTTTCTCCTCTGATAGCTTCTTTCCACGAACCGTTTTTCTTTGGAATTCCCTCTCTTATCCCTGTTTCCTCGACTATACCAATATGTATAAATTTAAATGTAATGTGAACAAATATCTCGCAGCATAACTTCCCATTTAAGACACTACTATAAATCTGCCCCTAGCTCACAGTAGCTTCTTATGTAAAATAATGATGCAGACATGTTGAGTAATAACGCATAAGACGTACCGGGGAGGCTAAGGGCATGACTCGCAATAATGAAGAAAAGCCGAAGACTAGATAGATTGTCAATTATGCATAAAAGAAAAACGGAAATGAATCGGTGACCTTTGAACGCGACCAGGTGTGTGAGGTCGACGAGTTCATTTCGGGGTATGACGTCGTAAAAAACACCCGACTCGGTAACCTTTAAAAGAGTCGGTGCACGAGGCCAGAAGAAGAAGGCACTCGAAGTGCAAAGTCAAAAATTAAAATGGCGGTTTTAAACGAAGGAAGAAGGGGCGTTTACGTAGCAGAGATCGAGTTGGGAGGATATAGATAAAAACTTGTCGTGGGTCAGCCCCGAAGAGAGGTACCCCCACCACGGCCAAACTGCCGTAAACAACTGGCTTGGGGATCACAAGCCTTCCCTAGATTCCGGGAGCAGACTGTTACAGAACGTATTGTCGTGTTTCCCTCTAGGTTGCAAGGTAAATCACTCTGCCTGTTTTCGTGAAAATAACCTACGTTGGGTAGAGTCGAAAATCAGCCGCCGTCAAGGTAAAGAAAGAGGTTTCTTTGTAATATAAGATAAAGTACAATAATGCCAAAGGAATTTTGCTAACAAAGAAATATTTAATTATATATATATGTGTATACCTAACTTACACCAGCTGGTGGTGAAGAATAAATAAACAGAGTTTCTCGAGCACGTCCTTGTCTTTATCGTTGTGTTTTGTTTGATGCTACTGGGTCCCCCGAAGGAACGGGTATTGCAACACTTACGCCTCAGTATACATTGTTTGTGGTGAATTGAAGTAAAAAAAATAAAATAAAAAAATAAAAAATAAAAAAAATAATAATATATTGTATTAACCACGCATATTATTTTTAGTGGAAATTCCACGTTTTTTTTATTTATCTATTTGTATAAGTTACTGTTAATAATAATAATAATAATTCTGTGAAAATAATAAATTTTGTCAGGGTTAATATTAAGTTTGGTTGTTTTGTTTTACAGCATATCAACCCTTTACGGATTATTTAATGCCAAATCAGGTTATTTTGGTAAAAGTTTTTATGCTTCAAGTTCTTTATATCTTCAAATATTTATTTATGGTATTTGATTTGTGTTTTTTTTTGCATAGGAAATTGTTTTTATTTCTGGCTTTGCAGAACATGAATGAGTTTTCCAAAGGGAAATGAAAACAACAATAAAAAACAATGTTTTGTGCATTTTAGATTAGCAAGCCAGTATTTTCAGACAGCCTGATTTGGTTGCACCAAATAATAGTATTAAGATAAACTTGGCTCTTTCTTCTAGCGTCAAAATAATTCTCAGTGTCCACTAAATAGTCTTCAAATAAAATTAAAAAAACAATATGTCGCTCATTTATTTATTTATAATTGTAACAATTTAACTTTTTTTTTTTAAACAATAAATATTCCTTTTCTTCTTACCGTCAAAATAATTCCCAACTAAACATTTTGTTTAATAAATAAAAAAAATAATGATTTAACCTTCAAATATAATTATCGTAACAATTTTAATCGTTTTAAAATAAATAATCTCTTTCTTCTCACCGTAAAATAATTGTGGGTAAGGTGGACTATATTTAGTTTGATTTAATTTTATGCAAAAGGGCTAAAAGGGAGTGGCAGCCCTTGTGAAAATTCAGATATCTCCGATTTTTGTGAAACTTTTACAATAAGTTTTCGACATCAATTAATAAATATTCCTCAAATTTCAGTTTATTTTTAATGCTTTAACGGCTTTTTAGGGCACAGCCTCCCATTTGAAAATGCAAATATTTCAGATTTGCATTCAATTTGATCCATAATCATTCGATAATTAAGTAAAATTCCCTGAATTTAAAGTTCTTCTTAAGACCTTAAGCTTAAGCCTTAAATTCTAGAAATTTTCTTCAATCAAAATCATTTAATAGATTTGAATCACAATTTTGATCACGGAATCTAGAAATGAAGTTTAGTATCATATTTTAATCTTCGTAAGAGGACATAAAAGTTGTGAAAACCTGTTCTGTTCGGGGAATTAGTTATACCTGTACTGGGGGGAGTATTTTGCTAGCTGTTTTTTAGATTTATTTGTATATATATATATATATATATATATATAATACACGGGAAACACTGAGTAGCTCTGCTAGTATCATTTATAGAAGTTAAAATATATAGTTCACGTTTCAATTTCGAATGTAGAGAATTCGTTACTTCGATGTAACATAAAAAACAAATTTCAAAATGGCGCTCTTTTGAATTTATCTTAAAATCTTTTGCATGTAAATTACATGACCATTTTCATGAGAGATTAATGGACTTCAAAATGTCAAACTGAAAAAAAGAATTTACTAGATTTGAATAAAAGACCTTTAAAAATCTATTTCCGTTTTGACATGGTTTAATTAGCACTTTGCGGGATTCTTGTTACTGATGCTGTTATACGCCACCTATCTCTACGGTCAATGGATACCCGCTTAAAGGTTGGCATGTTGCTTAAAACACAGCGAAACATATATTTTTTGCACAGGCTACTGTTTAGACGCCAATAAAAACAATTCAATGGAGGATAGGCACCACGCGAAACACATCACTGATGAAAACAGCTGAAATATGAAAAAAAAAAACTCGAGTGCGGAAACCAACTCACATAACGCCGACCAATCACCGATAAACTAAAATAGAATAACACTACGTAAACACGACTAGAAACAATGCAGGAAACCAAAGGAACTGAAACTACCAAAGCAGATAAGAAAAACCACCTAGTCTGACCCCACTAACCCGAGAAAAAACGCGGTTGGGGTCCACAGAAAATGGTAATGAAAAGACCGAGAACGGAGAGCACCATCCAGACCTCGATTGGAAGGGCATGTAGATTACTGGAATCCTAAGGAGGAGTATTGTCACTCAAATTTCAGATGAAACAAACAGACATTATCAGCGGAAAGTTAATTGTAAACGGCTGTTGCGAGAACGCGACGTGATTTGCAATTGCTATCGAGTGAAGCGGATAGAAGTGGAAATATAGGTAGACTTGTTGTCACCTAGACTTCAGGGAACACCAATTGTTACTGCCACTGAGCGATTACTTGTGTGTGAACGTCTATTAGTAAAAAAATTAATAATAATAATAATAATAATAATAATAATAATAATAATAAAAATTTTCGTTAACATAATGTTTTGCATATATATATATATATATATATATATATATATATATATATATACATGTGATTATTTTTATTTACACAAACATGTACAAAATCTGCGACACTGGCATGTCGATGTTATCGATCAACAGCTATTATAAACTGAGATCTCATCAGGCAGAGTTAGAATCCGATCTTAATCTTAGATCATGTTTGGAAAGAATGAAATGGAGAAAAAAGAAAAGAAATTTAAAATTTAAATTTAGAAAGTCACGTGGTTGGGACCGTTAAGAATCAAAATCAAAAAGTAATAATGTCAAAAAAAGCAAAATATGAAATATAAAATAAAATAAAATAAAGTAAAAAGAGGGAGAAATAATAAAAAGATAGATAGATAGATAGATAGATAGATAGATAGATAGATAGATGAAATGAAATAAAATAAGATCATTCAGGATAGAGACAGAAGTTGGTGATAGAGAGGGAAGAGGATAAATAAGTGGGGAAGGGGAGAGGATATATAATAGTTTCTGTTTTTCTTTATTCTTTTGGATTCGCATTTTGTTTTTCACAAACAAGTGTAGCAATATTAGACTTTGAATGTCTAAAAATAATGTTATGGGCGGTATTTTCCGTAATGATAGATTAAGAAAGTGGAAAATTCCTATATAACTTTAACATTTTAGAATAAGGAGTACGTGTCAGTATATGACGTCTAGGGAGGAAGTACGTAAGAAAAAGAACTACAGAGTTCCTGCCTCTGGGAATTTTTTTTTTAACATAGTTCACCCCAAACAAGGCAGGCCGCCACTGTAGACGTAAGGGACTACTGAGAAAAAAGAGTGACGGTTTTTTTTTTTGGGGGGGGGGGTAACCTAAATTAGGAGCTGCACAGCGAGATGTCTGTTTACATTAGTTTTAAATTTCTGAATGTCAGTAACGTCAGGAAAGCAGGGAGTAGGGAGGGAGTTCCAGATTCCAGCAGCACGAGGAAAGAAGCTTTTGGAGTAGAAAGTTCTTCGGCATCTGGGGACCTCCACAGTGAATGGATGGGATTTGGCATATTTTCGGGTTGGTCTAGTGAATTTACGTCGTGGGGGTACCAGAGCAGCAAGCTCATCAGAGCACAATCTATTGAAGTACTTGTAAAACAGGCACAAGGAAGCAACATTGCGGCGATGGGACAGGGGCTGGAACTTGGTGGATAGTGAAGGACCTATCAAGTTGGTGACTCTTTTTTGGGCCTTGTCTAAGAGGGATAGACTAGTGGATGATGCACCAGCCCAGATGTGGCAACAATACTCCCTGCATGGGCGAATGGTGACTTTGTAGAGATATAGGATAATGTCAGGTGTGAGTAGTTTACTGGCACGGTAGATGGAGCCCACCTTCTTTGCAGCAACCCTGGCAATGTCTTCTATGTATTTATTCCAATTCATGTTATCTGTGAAAGTTAGGCCGAGAAGTTGTAATGATGAACTCTCAGGCAGGGTGCTATTTGCCACGACAATCGGTGGTTGAAGAGGCGTCGAAGTTATCGGACGTGTTTTCAAGTCTTCCTCCAACTTTTTATTTCTATTTAAACTTCCAATTGTAGTAATAAAATTATTTACGTTTATTTTTATTTGATTATTATAGCTCCTATCTTTCTGTTTTCATACACAGTTCCTTTCTGCTCTCGTTGAATCAGGATGTATATCTCTACGTTTTCTCTTTCCCTTTTCTATCAAATGTTTACTTGTATCGCATTGTCGTCGTTGTGTCGCAATGTCACCATTGTTAATCTATTTTTGTCGGTTAGCTTTCCGAGACGTATCGCCCTCATCAAGTTCTGTTATTTCCGTTTCATTCTTAATTATTTTCAGAATAGAATTTTGTTAAGGTTTCATCTTTTCCTTATTGGAAAGAATTGTGTGATTTGCCCGGTTTTTCTATTCAGTCACATTTTTTTTTTGTACGAGTTCATAGTTTTAAAAGCGCATTTTGGACGTATATTCTACAATTTCATTGTTTGTTTGTTTGTTTGTTTGTTTGTGTGTTGTTGTTTTTGTCCACTTTTTAGTACATCCGCTTACCTTGGTTTATTTTTCTACATCTTAAATTGACAGGGGATCCGAATGCCCCCTTATCAATATAACAATAATAGAAGAAACAAGTAATTCCAGCAACATAATGTCCTTGGTTAAGTTTATTCACTTCAAGAACAGTAACAAAATAATAACAAATAATGCAGTAATAGGAAAGAACGTATAATGGATTCAGTTTATTCACTTTCATTGACACTGTCACGCATCGATAAGGTCTGTATGAAAACTATCATTGTCCTGGCACAAAATAATGCGGCGCCATGACCTATGCAATATTTTACATGTAGCAACATAATATTTGGGTGAGTGAAAATAATGTTAAACCCGGTATTTTCCACGTAAAGTTAAAATTAAGCAGAGAGTGAAAAATTCCATGAGAACTCGAGTTAATGGTTTTGATATAGCATCACGACAGGAAGTCCGAAATGAGACATGGCGAAGACGTAAGATGCTCTGCCTCTTTTGGCCTGTGAGCTGACTGTGTTCGGATGTTTTCCGAAACTCTGTCTTCGTTCGTCCGTCTAGGGAGCGAGCAAGGGGAAGCTCACGTAATGCTGAAAGAAAAAAGCAACAAAAAACGAGTCCTTGAGCGACAATGTTGTTAGCTTTCTATTTTTATTTTGTTACGTTATCGCAGCTATAAAGAGAGATGAAGACGCATAAACTTCGACTTCTACATCACCAATACAACCATTTTTACAACTAGATGTCACTATCCAATGAGCCATCTATTACGTGTCAACAAGAAAGACGAAGGGCTGTTTCTGTCGACGAAGAAGACGACAGACAATCCGTGGGTATCGAAAAAAAACATATGCTATGTTATATGTGCAGTGATGATTCTTTGGTGATTTTTCGTCTATTTCCCCTCTATTAGCAAGAAGACCTTGAGACCATCCTGTAGAACAAATAAGTTTTTCCTATTTTGTCTAATCTTTATTTATATAAAGTTACGTATGTGTATATGTTTACACATTTGTATGTACATTATTTGCTCCTAAACTAAATAACCGATCATTATGAACTTTGGAACACAGCTTCTAGGCGTAAGGGTGAGTAATACGGGCTATATTTAGTTTGATTTAGTTTTATGCAAAGGAGGCAAAGAGGAGGTAAAAGTCCTTCGTGAAAATTAAGATACCGACGATTTTTGTGAAATTTTAACAATAAGCAGTAGACCTCAATTAATAAATATTTCCCAAATGTCAGGTGTATTTAAGCATTTTAAACAGCTTTTGGGGTCAGAATATGGGCACAAACTTCAATTTTAAAATCAAATATTTTAAATCCGCATTGAATTTGATCCGTAGCCATTAGACACCAATTAAGCAAAATTCCTTGAATTTCAATTTCTTTCTTAAGACCCCTTAAGGTGAAGCTTTAAACTTTTGACATTTTCTAGAATGGCAATCATGTAATGGATTTTTGATCAAAATTGGAATAAGGATTCTGAATATAAGGTTTAGTAGCATTATATTTTGATTTTAAATCTTTGTACGGGGACATAAAAGTGGTGCAAAACTGTTTTGTTCGATGAATTCATTTTACCCGTCTTGGGACGAGTAGTTTATTGTTATCTCTATAATTACAACTTTAATCTCCTTTTATACCTCAGACTTAATATTTTGAATTTCGTCGCTTTCTCGGGTTTATCAAAAATTTTGTAGTATAAATTGAAACCAAATTAAAGGGATGCGTGATTAGTATTATGGATCCGGTCGTAGACTATTGAATCGGTGATGCCAAATCAAAATTTGCTATTGTGTACAATTATGCACTAATACCCTTGGAAATGTTTTTTGGTTTTCAGTTATAAGTAATAGAGCAACTTGTATTCAATTAATTGTATGCACTGAATTGTTTATAATGTGTATTCTGTTTTGGGCGTTACATAAACAAAAATAATTGATATCCCCTAAAAGCAGACAAACAAGATCACTATCCAATGAGCCATCTACCAGCTGTCAATGAGAGAGACGAACAACTGTTTCTGTCGACGAAGAAGGCCACGAGTATTTCGTGAGAATCGAAGAAACTCCTACGGACCCTGTAGAATAAATAAGTTGGTCTAAGCCTATCAAACTCAGGATTCCCCCGACTCACCAGACTAGCAGCAAAATCCCACCCCTTCACTGTACAGGTCCCCAGGTGACGGAAAACTCTCTGCTCTAATAGCTTCTTGAAAGCATTGTGTTGTCACGATGGCCGCACGCGACTAATTGAAGTCGTTTAATAAAATTATTGCAAAACATTTTTGTGTCTTAGAAACATACAATTTGTATAGAAATTTTTTTTTTAAATAATTTCTTTTTTGGTATAATAATTAAAACAAATTACACGCAGTTTCATTTAAATTTATGGAGTTTTCTGAAATTTTAATACAGGAGATTAAAAAAACATATATTTTTTTCTCACACGTACCCCACAGATTCATCCGTGTGTCTTTTTTGCTTTTGAAATCGATAAATTGGTATGTATTGATTATAAACGTTCTGAATAAAGAAAAACAGGCCATTTTTTTATTTCAGTGAACGACGAACTTTTATTCAGTTTAAATTATAAAAATGTCGAAATCATAAAAATCTTGGCCGTTAAATCTCATTATCTTTTATGTGGGCCGCATATTTGACATGCCTGAAGTAGACACTTCCATTTAGTTCTGGACAGGACTGTTTTGAGAGTTTGAGAATCCTTCAATGTCTGTGCATGGAGTGTGTTAACATGGATACAACTGAAACAATTAACTATATACTTTTAACTCATTGGCCCTCTTCTCGCATGACGTAGTTTGATTTTGCTATTTCAAAAGGTGAACATTATTCATAGTGAAATGGTTTTAAGCATTACTCAAAGATAACTTATTTTTACTTAAAAAGTTATTTATAGCAAGTTGAATTATACACGCAAACCGATGAATAAAATATAGCTGTCTTGAAGAAATACCATATAGCCGACAACAATATACAAGACGCCAAGCGAGAGAAATCTAAATTCATAATATCCCACTAATGAGTTAAGTACCCATTTACCCTATATTTTAAAGTACCCTATTGATATGGAATACACCTTTCTTAATTATCAATCATGCAATTTCCTTTAAAATTTATTTGCTAATTTTTTTTTTCATTGCTATCTAGTTACTTCCAAAATTGAGCTAAGAATGGCTAATTTTATTATTACTTTTATTCAGCTCAGACAAGGCATATTGCCATTGAGATAAAAGGGGCTACTATGATTACGGGACAGATTTATAGAGGCATCGTAATTGGGGAGTTTGGCAGCAAGATATTTTTTCACATTACATTTAGATTTCTGCACTTTGGTACAGTTGGGGAAACAATGAACATCGATGAAATTCTAAAGACAAGTGTTCCGAAGAAAGACGCTATTAGAGCAGAAAGTTTTCAGCCATCTGGGGGCCTGTACAGTGAAGGGGTGGGATTTTACTGCTAGTCTGGTTGGTCGGGGATATTTACGTTTACAACTGCAGCAAGTTCGTATTAGCACATACCGTGAAAGTACTTGCAAACCAAGCACAGAGATACAACACTGCGGCGATGTGACAGTGAGTGGAGCTTGGCAGACAGTGCGGGACCTATTCGGTTGGAGACTCTTTTTTTGCACCCTGTCCAAAAATGAGAGACTAGTGATTGGTGCATCCGCCCAGATGTGGTAACAATACTCCATGCATGGGCGAATGGTGGCTTTATAAAGATATAGAATACTGGCAAGCGTGAGACGTTTTCTAGACCAGTAGAGGGAGCCCACCTTCTTGCAGCAAACTCTGCAATATCTTCTATGTATTGAAATAATAAAAAAATTACCAGATTTGTTTAATTACCAAAAGCGATTATCTGATTTCAATGACATTTTCTGTTGTATCGTAGTCCGACAGTAAACAGAAATTGGGTTCACTTCATTTTGGTAGTGAGGGATGCTTTTGTTAAATGTCCCGGCCGGGTGCACCGAAAATGTCACGTGTCAGGGGTAAGCACACTTGACACGGACCTGACCGGAAAAAAAACATAACATGATTGATTGTCGAAAATTAAATAATCATTGATTGAAGTCAAACATCTGGTCGGGAAAAACTAACATGGATTCTAGATATAAATTTTAGTATCATTATATCTTGACTTTAATCTTCGCGATGGGGAGCTAAAAGTGGTGCAAAATTGTTCTATTCGGGGAGTTAATTTTACCCGTTCTAGGACAGGTATCTTTCTAGTATATATATATATATATATATATATGTGTGTGTGTGTGTGTGTGTGTGTGTATGATTATTTATCAATGAATATTTAATTATTATCTACATACGTATACGCTTTATTCTTGCCAAATCATCAGTGTAGAGATAACTATTCAAACCAGTCGCATGATTCGAACCCCGGAACAAGACATATATATTTTATGACTGTTGGTAATTTCCCTTTACCAACTTATCTGTTTGCACTCCACTGGCAAAAAGATTTAATTGAAAAGCCATGGTTTAAAGAAGGAATAATAAAATTTATTGTATTTGAAACCGCTTGTTTTGAACAACTGATAAATAAATAGATTTTGTATTTTATACAATTTTTTTCTCATCATTCATTATATATATATATATATATATATATATATGTATATATATACATATGTATGTATATGTATATATATATACATATGTATGTATATGTATATATATACATATGTATGTATATGTATATATATACATATGTATGTATATGTATATATATACATATGTATGTATATGTATATATATATATGTATGTATATATATATATATATATATATATGTATATATATATATATATATATAAAGCTTGCGGAGTCTAGGTCCACTCTATGAAGCGGGTTTGCGCCCTGTAATTATCAGAAATTATAACTTCTTACACTGATGAGAGCGAAAGCTTGAACGCCGGCGTATGTAGTTAATAATAATTTCATATATATATATATATATATATATATATATATATATATATATATATATATATATATATATATATATATAAATTTGGGAAAGTTAATTTTTTAATCATCTTTAAAATTTTAAACTTAAAGAAAGAGACAAAATGCCTTCAAAAAACATGTGTTAGATGCAGATATTTAAGTTTAAAATTTTAAAGATGCTTAAAAAATGAACTTTCCCAAATTTATACCTACCAGCGACCATGTGCGATTTAAGTTCAAATTTAAACGAGACATTTACACCGTTAAGTCCACACAACATCGGACGTCACTTCTACAAGACCAGGAAGGATTGTTACGGAAAAAATAAGGTTAATACCTTTTATTTGTTTAAATCTCTGATAAGGCTTGTTGTACCAAGCGAAATTATTAGAAAAAAAGTCAAGATGAAAAAAATATATATTATTTTGATTTTAAATAAAATATCTATATCTAACACATGGTTTTTAAGGCATTTTGCCTTTTTCTTTAAGTTTATATATATATATATATATATATATATATATATATATATATATATATATATATATATATAGGAGAGCCTATGTGAAATGCGTTTTCATTGTATCTGAAACTTTAGATATTTATTAATTGATAAAAAATGGGAATCACGATATAGCAATAAGATTTGTAACGAATAAGAAAGATTGTTGAGAGTATCGGTGTCTTTCACGAAACATCAACCAGCTGCGTGTCGGCATTTTAAAACATGAAACACCAAGTACACACACACATATATATATATATATATATATATATATATATATATATATATATATATATATATATATATATATATATATATATATATATATATGTATATATATAGGCCCCTAACAATATATGACCGGGAGCAGTAAATAATCGGAAATCCTTATTGCAATTTCCCCTTTTCCTTTTCTTTGAAAGTTTGAATAAAATACTGAAAAATAAATCTTATTAATTCCATTAGATCTCATTTTTTCGCTACTTCCGGTCCGTCATACAAGTACACATGCGCAACAAGCTTTTTGTAAAAGTAAAATAACAAAAATTAAACGGATTTTATTATCTTCTTTCCCGAATCCGACATCTTTTTCTTTTCGTTGGTTTCTCTTGCGATATCTTCTTGTTTTTATTGCGACTAGTTTATTATATCTTCCATTTATATAAAGCCGAAGAACGAAGGTAAACATTGTTTTTAATGAGCAGATTACAGCTTTGCCGCAAAAAGACTTTTTTTTATAGTTTAGTGTCATTACTTTATGGATTGTTTTGATGTGGTTACATGAGAAGTACACCAATAAAACTTTCAACGGACGAAAGTTCAAAGATGGTTATGATCGGCTATTTCTAGTTTGTTGTTCTTCTTTTTTAACCAAACATTTTAATCAAAATGTAAACACGGAATAACACCTGATGACCTCTTATATAAAAAAGAAGAACATGATGATTTGACGAGAACAAATAACATAAGCAAATTAAAAAAGGAAGTCTACATATAAGTAAACGATATGTAAAGGAACGAGGCAGATAGACGAATAAATCACATTAGTATCGGATATTTTACAAGTACATACATTTAATTTCTAATAGATTATATTAAAAGATTACATTTAATTTCTTATAGATTATATAAAACGATTACATTTAATTTCTTATAGATTATATAAAACGATTACATTTAATTTCTTATAGATTATATAAAACGATTACATTTAATTTCTAATAGATTATATTAAAAGATTACATTTAATTTCTTATAGATTATATAAAACGATATTTAATTTCTTATAAATTATATAAAACGATTACATTTAATTTCTTATAGATTAGATTAAACGATTATATTTAATTTCTTATAGATTATATAAAACGATTATATTTAATTTCTTATAGATTATATAAAACGATTACATTTAATTTCTAATAGATTATATTAAAAGATTACATTTAATTTCTTATAGATTATATAAAACTATTACATTTAATTTCTTATAGATTATATAAAACGATTACATTTAATTTCTAATAGATTATATTAAAAGATTACATTTAATTTCTTATAGATTATATAAAACGATATTTAATTTCTTATAAATTATATAAAACGATTACATTTAATTTCTTATAGATTAGATTAAACGATTATATTTAATTTCTTATAGATTATATAAAACGATTATATTTAATTTCTTATAGATTATATAAAACGATTACATTTAATTTCTTATAGATTATATAAAACGATTATATTTCATTTCTTATGGATTATATAAAACGATTACATTTAATTTCTTATAGATTATATAAAACGATTACATTTAATTTCTTATATTTTATATAAAACGATTACATTTAATTTCTTATATTTTATATAAAACGATTACATTTAATTTCTTATATTTTATATAAAACGATTACATTTAATTTCTTATAGATTATATAAAACGATTACATTTAATTTCTTATAGATTATATAAAACGATTACATTTAATTTCTTATATTTTATATAAAACGATTATATCTAATTTCTTATAGATTATATAAAACGATTACATTTAATTTCTTATAGATTATATAAAACGATTATATTTCATTTCTTATGGATTATATAAAACGATTACATTTAATTTCTTATAGATTATATAAAACGATTACATTTAATTTCTTATAGATTATATAAAACGATTACATTTAATTTCTTATATTTTATATAAAACGATTATATCTAATTTCTTATAGATTATATAAAACGATTATATTTAATTTCTTATAGATTATATAAAACGATTATATTTCATTTCTTATGGATTATATAAAACGATTACATTTAATTTCTTATAGATTATATAAAACGATTACATTTAATTTCTTATAGATTATATAAAACGATTACATTTAATTTCTTATATTTTATATAAAACGATTATATCTAATTTCTTATAGATTATATAAAACGATTATATCTAATTTCTTATAGATTATATAAAACGATTACATTTAATTTCTTATATTTTATATGAAACGATTATATCTAATTTCTTATAGTTTATATAAAACGATTATATCTAATTTCTTATAGATTATATAAAACGATTACATTTAATTTCTTATAGATTATATAAAACGATTACGAACCTTCTTTTCTGCCTTGGCAGAGTGCAAAACCGACTTCGAAATCTAGTGGGAATATTTCTTCCCTTCTCTACAGCCTCTTTTTCACAGAAGAGACGTTGCTCGTCTTTCTCTACTCTATCGTTATTTTCATTCTAGGTGCTCGACTGAACCCCAACCTCTGGTTTCCCTTCTGTAAAACATTCACAGCAAAAACTCATCTGGCTACAACCATTGTAAAGAATCTACCTTTCTCCCACTCCTATTCTAAAACTAAACAAAACTTTTATGAACCTCTCATTTATGGAGCACAATACCACAGGGCTACTTCCAGGTTGGCTACAACATGGTTGTTTTCAGGTCTAATGTTAAATTTTTCTTACGCCGTCTTCTTAAATAATCAAATCTTGACAATTTCACCCATAGTTTCTAGTCTTCTCGGGGTGTTGTTCCTCGTACAACTGACAAACTCATTAACCTTTATCCTCGAGTGACCTTTGACCCTTGATCACAGATAGCTCGTTACTATAAAAAAGAAAACATTCTTTGTGCAATCAGTTAGACTGATTGTAATGTTTAGTGAATTAATTTCGAAGGTAATTGTTACGGATTCCGAATTTTCCTTTCTAGTGAGAGTCTACATGTATGCAAGTAATGTCATATTTTACCTCCCCTGTTAGAAAGCATCTTCCTTGGATAAAAACTCTTAATAGATAACTATAGATAACTACTAGCTGTACATTACCCGGTGTTGCCCAGGATTTAATGTGATTTTAAGTCATTTTACTTTTTAATTTTTGTTTTCACATTTTTAAACTTATACAGAAAAGGAAATAAAAATTTAGTTGTAAAGGGAAGAAATATGAGTTATTCCACTTGCTGATTTTAATTTTTTTCGGTCAGAATTTTAAAATGTTTCGATAGTTGTCCGGGCGGAACTACTTCATTTTTGTAAAAAAAATAAACTGTAACAAATTGCATTATTATAGTGTCAAAAATATGGTACAACAATAACAAATGAAAATTGACTAATCAAAATAAAAGCTTTTTACTCGCAGGGGGCTATCCTCCCAGGTATTATCTCATCCATTTTGGGAGGGTGTTATTGTGTGCCAGCGGGACTATATAGGTATTTTTGTCTCTTTACAAAGTAAAAACATCGATCTTGACCCTCACTTTGCACCCATGGGGGGCACGTAACAAAGTGTCGACGATCATTGCTGTGAATGGTTAACACGATGAAATCCTGTCACTTATGTTGCTTTTATTAATAATTTAACAACACAATCGATTTATTCCAACTTCCGGTATTCATCTGAACGGTGGTCTCGACACCAAATGGTGGACGAATTAGCTTAGATAGTTCACAAATGGTGACCAAACGACAATCCAGGGAGGGCAAACAAATGCGAAAGAAACAAATGATTTAAACAATAAAATAAAAATTAGGACCTACGCCTACAGTTTTGATCTGAAATTAATGTATTCGGTGATTCAACTTTCGTTGGTTAACGGTTCGTTAGTTTTTCTGTTTTATGACAAGTTAAATCTTTAGTGTAATATTTTATTTTAATGCTGAAGTTTTTTTGTTGTGGTGGCGGGGGGGGGGTAATTCGAATATCACACTAGAAAAATGGTTGGTTCACTCCAAGGCTCCAGAAAGTACCTGACTCCAAATACAATCCTCTACGAGTCAATTACGTCCAAAAACTGAATACTGCTAGCGCATCTGTAGAGGTGCTGCACAGAGCATCATTTCCATTCTTGACAGAGTACTAAATCGACTTCACAAATCTAGCGGGTGATCTTTTCTCTTTTCTACAACGCCTTTCTCACAGAAGAGACGTTGCTAGTCTCTCTCTCTCTCTCTCTCTCTCGCTATCTCTCTCGCTATCTCTCTCTCTCTCTCTCTTTCTCTCTCGCTCTCTCTTTCTCTTTCTCTCTCTTTCTCTTTCTCTCTCTCTCTCTTTCTCTTTCTCTCTCTTTCTCTTTCTCTTTGTCTCTCACTTTCTCTTTCACTTTCTCTCTCTCTTTCTCTCTCTTTCTCTTTCTCTCTCTCTCTCTCTCTTTCTCTTTCGCTTTCTCTCTCTCTTTCTCTCTCTCTTTCTCTTTCTCTCTCTCTTTCTCTCTTTCTATCTCTCTTTCTCCCTCTCTTTCTCTCTCTCTTTCTCTTTCTCTCTCTCTTTCTCTCTTTCTCTCTTTCTCTCTCTCTTTACTCTTTCCATTGAAGGTTCTCAACTGAATTCCAGTCTTTGGTTTCTCTTTGTAAGACATTCACACCAAGAACTCGTCCTACTACCATAATGGCAAAAGTCGTTCTTTCTCCCTCCATGTTCCAGTGTCAGTCGGAATTTCCATGAGCAGATCTTCTTTTCAAAGGCTTCCCACATGTGCAACACATTCCCTACTGATTACAACTTGGTCACCTTCAAGTTCAATGCCATAGACCACCCCATAAGTAATCAAACGCAGTTCATACCATTGATTAATGTTAGTACTCCCATAGTGTTCATCATCTTTCGGTTGGCCATCATTCCCATCTCATTAACCCATATCCTATTCTTGACAAAAGATTGTATTTGTTCAATCCGTTTCAAGTAATACTAGACAGTTGGCAGTTGTAATTCAGTAGATTTATGTTGGCGTACTGTTTATTCCCTTTCCTTCCTTTTCAGAGGGGAGAGCATGTTACCACTAAATATCTTACACATCTATATCGATCTTTATAAAATAAGGTATGTTAATTTATTTGTATGCATGGGATTCACTCCTAAACTGGTTAAGCGCTCATTGTGAATTTTGGGACACATCTGTTAGACGTAAGGGGTTGAAATGTGGGGTATATTTAGTTTAATTTAGTTTTATGCAAAGGGGTAAAAAAAAAAAAGCGGGGGCGGAAGTCCTTCGTGAAAATTCAGATACTTCCGATTTTTGTGAAATGTTATCAATAAGTATTAGACATCAATTAATAAATATTTCACAAATTTTCTTTTTCTTTTAGTATTTTAAAGGTTTTGCAGTGGGCATAATATGGGCGCAACCTTCCATTTCAAAATCTAAATATTTCAGATTTGCATTGAATTTGATCCATTTTATCTTGATTTTAATCTTCGTAAGGATGCAAAACTGTTCTATTCAAAGAATAAATTTAACTCGTCCTCTTTAATTTCAGCCAGAACATTTTAAAACTTTTATGTTATTTATCACTCCGCCCGGGAACGCTGGGTAGCTATACTAGTTGTTAATAAACGAACCCCAACTCAAAGTCAGCAGCAAACGGTATTCGGTCAGATTTAGTTCCTGGTATTAAAGACTTCCTGTTTTGGGTCGCTTACTCATCTGGTTTGCCAAGTTTTGTACTAATTTTTATGTATTAATTTATTTATTAAATTGTTAGGTGAAAGTACAGAATAGTTAACAAAGCCCCTCATCCCTATGTTAAGAATGGCTTTATAAATAATCTTCTGCAGTTTACGGACCATGCTTAAATAATAACGTTATTATTTAGAAAGCCATTCTTAACATGGGGGGTTTGTTAACTATTCTGTACTTTGACCTAACAATTTAATAAATAAATTAATAAATTTGGTAAACTGAAACTCGCACCGGAAATTATATTACAGATGACGTTAAATATCAGGAACTAAATCTGACCTAACACCGTTTGCTGCTGAGTTTGAGTCGGGTTTGCCATATAACCGTAAAAATGAACCCAGAAAAGTGAAACTGATTTTTTTTTTGTCGAAAAAAAAGTCCGTGGAGTTACCTAATTTTTACTTTCATCTCTGGGAAAACATTTTCATCTGTTTCGTCGTGTTAGATGTCAATTGGCGCAGTATATGGTTAATTTCCCGCGTGCGTCATGTTAGCGTGCCGTGTCAGTTTGGTTGATAGAAAACCAGCTGTTTCGACAGCGCTACGCAAGCGACCAGAATGCGCTTCGTTGACAAGGACTGATCAATTATTCATAGACCTGTTTAAAACTTCACCTCTTACTAACTGAAGATTTTTCACCATCATTCTGACGCAGCAGCTTTACATGCCACCTCCGTAACGACGATTCACAGCCTCCTTCGCAGCCTCCACCGGTTCAGACCTTTATCTCTGTTTTTCTTCAAGTTAAGACGATGATTTTTTTAACTATATTATTCAATATTTTACCGATAAAAAAAAATTCCATTAACCTAACACACTCTATGCGTAACGGCTTACCGCGGTAACACATCGAAACGCCGGTTATCATCAGATCACCGAAGTTAAGCAACGATGAGCCTACTTAGTACTTAGATGAGTGACGATTTGAGAATACCAGGTGCCGTAAGTCTGGTAAATGGAATTGGCTTTCAAAAGATATTTTTTCTCCGACACCCTGGGAACAAAGTATAAATCCATCTCTCTGAGCGAAAGATTAAGGTAGACTAGTCTCTAGCCTTTGTAGGACAACTACTATAGAATAAGGAAAACCCCGAAATAACACCAGTTATTCTCCGCTTATCCCAGCTTTGCTTCAGTCGTCTTGGATTTCTCCTTGCTACTGGACTTAAGCAATGCCCGTTTAGAAATGTAGTTAGAGATTGTGAAACCTTTGCTTCACTATAAGTTCTTTATCGCGTAGGCACCACTTAAGAGGATAGACACTCTCTCTCTCTCTCTCTCTCTCTCTCTCTTTCGAGAGAGAGAGGGAATGCGGTCAGTCAGTCATAAGTAACGAAGTTATTCATAGACATATTCTAATAAATTTACACTACTTCTAGTAATATTCCATGAAAATGCCAGTATACTGAAATCATATGCCCTTAATAGGGTTAAGATGAACATTCATATACGCTAAACACTAAATTTACAAAAGCAAAGAAATTCCCAAATTTTTACACTTTTATTGTCATTAAGGGTATGCGAGCACAACAGGGCTATGTATTTTACTGGTAGGAATTTTTCTTCAGCGCACCTCACACATTTCATCCACTCATGCATAGAGATTTATACTGTAGTGATGTGATAATGAAATGGTTTGGGTGATATGTAGTCATACCCTTAATGACAATAAAAGTGTAAAAATTTGGGAATTTCCTTGCTTTTATACATTTAGTGTATATGACTTTTCATCTTAACCCTATTAAGGACATATGATTTCAGTATACTGGCATTTTTCATGGAATGTCACTACTTTTGTAAAGGCTATGCCACAATACATTGGTCATTTTTAAGGTTTTTTGGAATTTTCTGGAAAACTAAGGTATATGGCAAACTGAAATTAAAATTCCATCAACTAGACCCTAGAACCTCTATCTCTGCCAAAAATCAGCTGAATCCATCAAATAGTTGATGAGATACAGGGTGGCACATACGTACGTACACACAGATAACATGATTTCATGATTGAACTTTCTGGATCTCGGGTTGCCTTGACTAATGATGCTGAAATTCTACACACTTATAGAACCTATCAAATAAAAATTTTGTGCAAAGTTTTAACTAATTTGGTTTATTGGTTTTTGAGTTATGATTGATCAAAGAAATGAGATTTCCAGCATAGGCCATTCTTAGAGTCTATTAAGGGATAGAGCGCTCTCGCGCCTCCCTTGATTTGTATTTGTAATTCTAGTCATAATTCTCACATATATTACATCAAATCTTCAATATTGGTTTTTGATTTTCTAATTAAGAATTGTCTGTAACTATACTAATGCTGAATAAATCAACGTTTGTTTTCTCATGGATTTTTCCTATATACTTTAATTAAACAAAATACATGCTAAAATGTTCCTGAGTTCTGAGATTTAGTTATGTTATTTTATTAGATTGTAATTCTTCTAATCAGCCGTCATTTGTAATTGACTTGACAAATCAACCATTTCTCACAGTTATTTATGTATTTCTCTCTCTCTCTCTCTCTCTCTCTCTCTCTCTCTCTCTCTCTCTCTGTCTTTCTGTCTTTCTGTCTCCCTGTCACTGTCCCCCCCACATACACACGCACACGCACACACACACACCGTATATTGATTCAACCACTCTCTGACATTTGTTAATGTCTCTGTGGGCATTTACAGAAAGAGTGACTCTCTTTTTTCAGCCTTCCTCCTTAATTGCTTCATATGTTCATCTAATTTAGATTAGATAGTAAAAAAATGCGTCTCTTTACTTTCATATTACCCATAAAGATAATATAGAAGTAAAGAGATTACACCGAATTTGATAACTACAAGATGACCCCAAAAATGCCAACCGTGGAATCATTAATATAATTCACAATCTTATCTGTAATCAAACCACATTTAGTATAAATAAACTTCAGTCTACGCCTGACTTGTCCGCCAAATTTCATTCAGGAATGTCCAACATTCTTTGTTTTATCGCCGTTCAGTTATAAGCACACCTGGATATGATGTGCAATATTGACACACTCCTCTTTTGGCACCGCCTTGATGTTGGCTGTGATGGCCTTCTTCAGTTCAGGAATAATTTGGGGATTGTTTTGGGAGACATTATCTTTGAGATAACCCCACTGGGCGGTTAAGGTCTGGTGAATGTGAAGTCCATTCAGGATCACACCTCATCCTGATGGGATGATCACCAAAGTGTCCCTATAGCATTGAACGACGATAAAACAACTACTGTTGGGCATTCATAGTTGAAACTTGGTGAACAAGTCAGACACAGACCAAATATGATCGGATTATAGAAAGGATTGTAAATTTTACTAACGCTTCTATGGGTGGCATAAAAAGAGGTTGAATCATTTATATATATATATATATATATATATATATATATATATATATATATATATATATATATATATATATTTTATTAACTTGTAATGTTTATTGTATAAATTACTCTCAACAGAATTTTTTTTTTTTTAATTTTAATTTTAATTTTAATTTAATTTTGTTAATTTTTTAATTTTTAATTTTAATTAATGATTTTAATAAGCAAACTTTACGAAACAATTAACCGTTGTGTTTACATACATAAAATACCTAGAAAATAGTTATGTAGATAAATGATATAAGTGTAAAATAATGATGCAGACATGTTGAGTAATAACGCATAAGACGTACCGGGGAGGCTAAGGGCATGACTCGCAATAATGAAGAAAAGCCGAAGACTAGATAGATTGTCAATTATGAATAAAAGAACAACGGAAATGAATCGGTGACCTTTGAACGAGCTCAGGTGTGTGAGGTCGACGAGGTCATTTCGGAGTATGACGTCGTAAAAAAACGACTCGGTAACCTTTAAAAGAGTCAGGTACACGAGGCTAGAAAAAGAAGGCACCCGGAGTGTTAAGTCAGAAATTAAAACGGCGGTTTTAAACGAAGGAAGAAAGAGCGCTTACGTAGCAGAGATCGAGTTGGGAGGATATAGATAAAAACTTGTCGTGGGTCAGCCCCGAAGAGATGTACCCCAACTACGACCGAACTGCCGTAAACAACTGGCGTGGGGATAGCAAGCCTTCTCTAGATTCCGGGAGCAGACTGTTACAGAACGTATTGCCGTGTTTCCCTCTAGGTTGCAAGGTAAATCTCTCTGCCTGATTTTCGTGAAAATAACCTACGTCGGGTAGGGTCGAAAATCAGCCGCCATCAAGGTAAAGAAAGAGGTTTCTTCGTAAAACAAGGGAAAGAACAATAATGCCAAACGACTTTTGCTAACAAAGATATATTTAATTATATATATGTGTATACCCAACTCACACCAGCTTGTGGTGAAGAATAAAGAAACAGAGTTTCTTGAGCACGTCCTTGTCTCTATCATTGTGTTTTGTTTGATGCTACCGGGTCCCCCGAAGGAACGGGTATTGCAACATAAGAAATATATGATTACATGAAAACTGTAAATATTTACGTCCAGACGGCGCATATATTATTTGCTAGTTATTATTACTAGCATGATTCTACGATTGCTTCCCTATCGTTTTCCCCTTCGTTTTACCAGAAAATAACCATTTGTCAACTAAATATATTATAAAACAAATATACAAATATTTTCACGTTTAAATTGATTTGTAACAATCAAAATATTTAATAATAATAATAATAATAATAATAATAATAATAATAATAATAATAATAATAATAATAATAATAATAATAATAATAATAATAATAATAATATATCACCTTCTTACCGTAAAAATGGGAGATGATAATGGCTAAGTGGTTAACGACAAGGTGTGCCAAGTTCGAATCCAGTTCGCTCCACAGAAACACTTTCGCTTAGGATGTTGGCAACCTTCACATGGTACCGCCTGTAACTACCCAATGTCTTTCTAGATATAATTCTAGCTAGAAAGATATCGAGGAAACCAATGTCAACAATGGAGTTATCTGATTCATACGAAATGAATGAATGACCGTAAATATAATATAGATAAATAAATGTCAGATTTTGTCGAGGACGACGACATAATTCTATTTATGTCGTTTTATTCGATATTGGAACAAGTTTTTAATGAGTAAAATATTAATTGCCCCTCCCCGCAGCGACATCAGATATTTCTCAATTATTTTCATATTTGGCGATCGAAGAGTTTCATTTTTAACATGGGTGTGGAAGATGATAATGTTTTTGACACCTGGCTACCCAATAAGAATTAAACTGACTAATTAATATTAACCACTAACTGTACATACCTGGCGTTGGTCAGAACGCAGTTAAATAATTCTAGTTTTTAATTATTATTTGTTTTCTATAAGATAGACAATTGCTATTATATTCTTCAATCTTAATTAAGAGTTATTCCCCTTGATGATTTTTATTTTTAGGTTATTATCTAAAAATGTTTCATATTACCAGTTGTATGTGCTGGACTAAGTATTTTTTAAATTGTAGCGAAGTACGTTATTATATTGCCAATAACACGGTGTAACAATAACAAATGAAAATTAGCTAGTAAGAAGCAAAGTTTGTTTTGTCAGCGTAAATGCTATTTGGATCTGACATTGAAAATCCGACAACATGACTGTATATGTTAGAAGACTATGTTCTTGGCCTTTTGGCTAAGATCAAAGTGTAGTATCTGTTCCGATGGATACTGCACCCCATAGACTTGTATTGTCTTGGCCTTCGGGGCTTGATTTACGCCGGTCTATGGGTCTGTCCTGTGCAGTTCTAGGAGGTCCACCCTCCCAGGCTTCGCCTCCCCTCTTTGGGGAGGAGTAAGTTTATTGCTTACTGCCTGAGGCGCCCCTATCGGGGAATGCCGACGGGGCTGCCCAGGCAATTTTTAAACCCCACTTTCCCGACTCGACCTTGGGTCACATCTTAGTTGTGGGAGTAAAATAAAAACTGGCCTTGTGCCTAACTCCTGGAGAGGAGTAAATCAATACTCTGCACAAAGGATGCTTGAATTGTATTTTTGTAGATGCAATTTAGATTTAAATGTAATTTTAACTGAAGGGATTTTGTTATGATTTTCCCTCCGGAATGAATACGTTTGCCACGAATCTCGTCAAATAGTTTTAAAATAGGTTTTGCGTTATTTAGCGTTTTTTTTTGCACCCCCCCCCCCTCCCCCCTAGAAGATGGCATTAGAATGACGCTAAGTAAACGAATTAATACAACTTAGTCTCATTTAAAATTAGCATTATTTTTCTTTTTTTACATAAACTCAAGGGAAACCTTTATATGTCTTCCCATTTCTCAAACCCTGGCTTTTCTATTGAATAATGACTGCCAATCCATTTAAAAACGGACAAACACTTAATTTATTTCCAAGTGTAAATTGATTTCGCCATTTTGAAAGCTGTACATCTTTTAGACGATTTATTTTTGAAACAGTTCATTTTTTTTTTTTTTTATTCTGTTTTGATAAACACTAAACACTTGTTAAAAGAATAAAACGATTCGAAACGTTATTAAAATGAGATAAGATGAAGTAAATAGAATGGAAATATAAATTGGTGGGAGTGGTGAAAAAAAACGGAAGATTGAAAAGAGATTTGAACAATGGAAGATGGAGGACAACGCGGCAAAGAGGTTGGCGCCTTTTCGAAATCGATCATTCAATTAAGACGCGCCAAATTTTCAGTTTCAGAAGAAGAAGAAGAAAAAAGGACAGTAGAAAATGCGTTTCGTTAATGAAGAAGCAAAGGGAAATAATTCTGTATGGCAGATGTCCTTATTTTTGTTCAGTGGCGACGAAATTCTCAAACTTTGAGGCTGTCCCTTTCATTTCTCTAATACTTTCTAAATAAATATAGATACACCCAACAAGGTAGGAAATAACACTAACAAAACAACTTTTTTATTATTATCACTATTACTATCATTAGCGAAACAAACATTGATGAACTTAGCTTTAGTAGTAGTAGTAGTAGTAGTAGTAGTAGTAGTAGTAGTAGTATACAACAAAAACAACCATAACTGTGTGGGAAAGGGAGTCCACTTGGAACTTCACTTTGAACATGCAGACATATGGTACAGACACAAACCAGAGACAGTATTATAAAATTAAAATCACAAAATACTCTCGGACATGGAGGTACAAACAGACAAGCTATCCAAGCAAGGAGAACGGACGTGATACTAGACAACAACAAGAAAAAGACTTTCCAAATCGTAGATTTCGCTGTTCCAGCAGATCACATGGTGAAGATTAAAGAGGTAGAGAAACGATGCAAATACTTGAAACTTGCCTAAGAACTAAAAGGAATATGGGACGTGAGGAGAATAACCATAATACCAATAATTGTAGGAGCATTGCGTGCAGTCCTGAAAACACTGGAAAAACAACTAGGAGAAATTGGAATAAAAGGGAAGATTAAGACCGTGCAACAAACGCAATGATGAATACAGCCGAAATCTTAAGAAAAACCATTGAATGCGGAAACCAGCCAAACAGACAGGGAACAACACATGAACCCAAGAGAAGCGAAAACTGCTAGAAATCAATTAAACTGGTGTTTATGTATAGTTTTGTTGTGAAGTGGAAATCATAGCGTTATTTCTCTGATGAAATAAGATCTAAGGAAACAATTTACTCAACTTGTAGAGACAATATCAAAAGAAAGAATGAGAAAATATATTCATACAAAATTAGTCTTTATTATTGCCAACTTGAAAGACAAAGAGTTTGTGATGACTGAGAGTTCAAAGACCAAGCAACGTCCTAGTTGAAATTTAGTACACATGTTCATTTCAGCTGTCGCCGTGTGCGTTTACACGTGTGTACATGAGATAGGAATAAAGACGTATGTGTATATTAGCGTGCCTTTTTTGCTATTGAGAGAGTGTGTGTACGAACTGTGCATATGCGTCCGGTGGGCGGCGTGCGTGCTTTGCTGGGCGTACAGAAGTTCGTGTGTGTATCTCGTTATGTGTGTGCTACTTTCCGAGAGCTTTTCGGCCAAAAGAGCCTGACTGGATTATGGCGTGCGCACGTATGTTGCCTGTGAAGGAAAAAAGGGGAAAAGAGAAAGAAGGCTGTTTCTTTAGGTTTTTACAGAAACGCCCGAGTTTTCGGCAGTGAATATACTCGTTTCTTTGGTATAGACGAACATATATTAATTTAGTATAGACAACTTTTGTGGCAACGAAAAATAAAGTTAGGTAAAGATTGAGAGTTCAAAGAGTCCAAGTGAAAGAAGAGTTGTTTTGTCTGTAAGTTGAGTACACATGTTCATTTCGGCCATGCTAGTTTTCATGTTACAGTGTGTGTAGATGGAATAGGCATGTGGATGTGTGTGTGTGTATATATTAGTGTACCTGTTTTGCCAGTGAAAGAGTATGTACAAACTGTGTATATGCGTTTGATGGGCGGTGTGTCTGTGTTTCGCTGGGCGTACAGCAGTTCATGTGTGTCTCTCATTGAAATTGTCGAGAACCTTTGGCCCCAAGAGACCTATGCACATGTGTTGCCTATGAAAAATGAAACAGGATAAAAAGAGAGAAAGCTGTATGTTTGGGTTTTTATAGTATGCGTGACTTCTCATCAGTGAATATACTCGTTTCTTTGGTTGGCTGAAACAAACTGCTGATTAGAGATGTTGTCCAATCAACATACACTCCTTTTCTCATAACTATATGTTTACTTGGTACCAATCAAGATTTATTATTACTCACGTTGAATTTTGACACCAGTTGTTACTAATGATTTCTCGCTGATAAAAAATAAAGTTGTAGTTTTCCCTGGGGTCTAAGTGACCGTAAGTCCCCGCATATTTCCAGTACTCTCTGTTCTATTCGATTACCATTGTAACTCACTTGGCGACCTCGCACCAGCCGTTACCAGTGATCTCTCGCTGATAACGGACGGGGTCTTATTTTCTGGAATCCACGTGACAACAAGCCTCCTCAAAATTCCAGCACTCTCCGTATCTTTCCAATCGAGGCGTAGATGGTGTTTTCTTCCCTCGGTCTTTTCATACTCTCAGACTCTCTACGGTCATTTTCCATAGTACCACTGCTTTATGATGGCTGTAATATTTGTCTCATCTACAGTCAGGCTTTAGCGTTTTTCCTTATACTGAAGTATTCTAAACTCCCGTGGACACGTCTTTTCTTCATGTTGTCTTAAACCGCAGTGCCATTTTATTTAAACTTAACACATCACCCAATAAGTCCCGAGCCTAACTAATAAAACAATAACATTCAGGCAAAATTAGACTTTATTCATCAACATAGTCTCCTGCTAGGGATTAACAGTGATTCCAACGCTTCTCTAATAATTCGATGCCTTTTTGTAGAACGGTTTGTCTTTGAAAATAAGCCTCATGTTCCAATATCGCTTCTTTATTGAAGCCAAATCTCTTTCTTTGGGCATTCTTTTGGGGTCTGCAAACAGTCAGTAGTCGCTGGGGGCGGGGAAAATCTGGAAAATAAAGATCTGGAAAATAGAGATCTGGAAAATAGAAAAGTTCAATTCATATAGTTTTCTATCGTTGCAATAGATTTGTGACACGATGCATTGTGTTGGTAAAAGAGCACTTTTTTCTTCTTCATTTGTAGCCGTTTTTTGACAATTTCTTCCTTCAAACGCACTAATAATGTTATCTAATATTCGCTATTGATGGTTCTTCATTTCTCAAGGTAATCGATGATCAAAATACTTTGTATTCCCAAAATACGGAGGCCAAAACCTTGCCTGCTGATGTTTTCAGATTTGGTCGTTTGGGGGGAGGGGGCTTTCCCTTGCTACTGTCGACTTAGCTGACTGCCGATTTGACTCTTAAGTGAAGTGTTGGATCT
Source organism: Sepiola atlantica (assembly GCA_963556195.1). Lineage (NCBI taxonomy): Eukaryota > Metazoa > Mollusca > Cephalopoda > Sepiida > Sepiolidae > Sepiola > Sepiola atlantica. Next base: position 76,315,403 of record OY744517.1, read on the forward strand.
ATGTTTCATCCATCGTTACACATTGACGCAAAACCCCATTTGAGTTGCGTTGAAACAATTGCAAAAAAAGACGCAATGAATCATCTTCTACTTCACGCAACTTCAATTTGCAATCGGAAAACACGAGTTCGTGGACTTTTAAAATGTTTTCCGGAACATAATTTATGTCTGTACGACCGCGTTTAAAGTCACCATCCCATCTGTTAACAGGTGTTTCCGATGGAGCATAGTGGGCAATTCCTTGAGGTAGAGATATAGGACTATGGTTTATCTATGCTCAAAAAATGTCCCCACAAATAAAAGTTTCTGCTAGCCCAACGGACTAGCAACGAAAATACATAACTCACTAATGACCTCATAATACCAATGATCTCCACATCATAAAAAATATATAACATAGCCATTTTTATATACAACATAACACCCCTCCTCCCAAATATACTGTACATGCCACAACCACAACCACATCCCCCTCTACCAACCCCAATATAGCCTACACTCATATCCCCTTTTAACCCAGTATATCACAAAT
>OY744517.1:76320934-76358434 GCA_963556195.1 Sepiola atlantica
CGAATAAACAGTCATGATTTTAACACGTTATCCGGCGGCTTGACGTCATAAGAGCGTACTACTTAATTAAAGGAACGATGCACATATAGCTAGCGACATCATGCTGTGTAAATACTACACTTACAGTGCACATCTATACGGGTTTTCTAGGAGCTACAAATAATAAATATTTGTCTTTGTTTATTACGTATACGTTTCGGCCTTTATAATTAGGACACATCAGCATGGAGATATGACTATTTACTACTGGCCATGGGATTCGAAACCCCGGATATATATATATATATATATATATATATATATATATATATATATATATATATATATATATATATATATATATATATATATATTGCAAGCATGAAGGGAACACGAATTCTATCGTTCATGATTAAAAGTTAATCAAGAGGAAAAAAATGCCAGCCTACCTCTTAACAAAGGCTGTATCGAGGGATTTAAAAAAAAACAAGGGATTTAAAAAAACGGAGTGAAAAGAGAGAGTACAGAAAATAAAATAGCGTTATGTTATATGTACAATGGAGGGTGAATCTTAGAGACTGATCACATCTAGTTCCAATAGACGTTCCCTTTGCTTGCAAAGGGAGGGACGTTTAAGACGAACGTTTTTTGTTTTTGTTTTTGTTTTTTCCCTCCTCTTGATTAACGTTTAATCATGAACGATAGAATTCGTCTTCCCTTCATGCTTGCAATAATAAAGTTTTATACTCCACAAAAAATCATTATATATATATATATATATATATATATATATATATATATATACCTGTGTTTTCATCAAGTTCATGAGTAGCCATTTTGCGCAAGTTTTAAAATCGATAAACAGATTACACAATCAACGACTAATAAATGCCAGTGTTTGCATTGTGGTTTTAACTGCTCGATCAAGTTAATCTTGAGTTAAGAGAACGCCGACCTCACTGACTGACACAACTCGGAGGTTCGGTGAAAAATGACCATTTAGAACGAGCAAGATCACTCATTCGGAAATAGATGTCGGCAAGCAACGCAGCTTTTATAATACGTACATTAGCGCATCTTTTTTTAAAGACGGACGTACGTTCTTTACTTCATTGAAAGAAGGGCGGCGGAAGTTGATTGTTTGATTATTTATGAAAGGAGCTTGGAAATTGATTGGTTATTACATCTGACTCAACTCCCAGTGTTTTTGGTCCCCCGATTTATAAAATCGGGAGACCTACGTTTTGAGGCATTTCCGTCCGTCCGTCCGTCCGTCCGGATTTTTCTCCGCAACCATCCATTGAATTTCTCTGAAATTTTGCATTTAGTTGTAACCTTGGTCAGGTCAGAAAGTGACATTCTCCGATTTTTTTTTAAATCTGGTTAGCCCCCCCCCCCCCCCCGGGGGGTCAAAAGGCCCCGAAATGGCAAAAAATGACATTTTTTGTCCCATAACTTTTCATCCATCCATTCAATTTCTCTGAAACTTGGCCAAAATGTAGAGGCAATTGTTCTGGATATAAAATGAGCATCCTTGACCTCAGAAACATTCTGGTTCGCGCCCCCCGGGGGTCAAAGGGGGGGGTCAAAAATGCCCCAAATTGCCCAAATTTATTGCATTTTACACTCGCCACATCGAGTCACATACAGAGGGGGGCCACGCATGCGCGGCTTGTTTTATTTTATTTTCCTGTTTGTTTCTTTTTACTTTTGATCATAGGTCTTCAATTGGACAACAGTTTAATCTGAAGAATAACATTACATATAAAATAAAATGTTTAAAGAAAACTTCTAGTTTTCTTTAAACTATAGCAAAAACCTGTCATCCTAAATTTATATTTGAGAAAAATACAATGGGTATTAGATCAGACGATAGATCAAATGATGTTTCAAATCTTCAAATTGTATTGGGGGAAGAGGGCCCTAGGATCGAAATGTTAGCAAAAGCAGCATTATCAGCGTTGGCAAAACTGAAACCAATTTGGAGAGACAAGTACATTAACTTCAAATCTAAAACCACTTTCGGCGCAAGAACTCTCCATGTTTCTTTACGCATAACATTGACACTAACAGTTGAGCTCGAGAGGAGAATACAGGCAGTTAAATTGGGATGCTTCAGGAGAATCATTGGCACCTCTTACAGAAACCGTATTACCAATGGCGATGTCAACACACCATCGAGCAACATGTGTGTTACTATGAAAATACGCTTGCCACAATGAATAAGGGGAACAAGCACGTAACAAGATCGGACGGGCATTCCCAAGATATCCTACAAGGAACAATGCATGGAAAAAGGGGCGTGGCAGACTAAACAAAAAATTGCGGAGTCGAATGAGAACAGACCTACAAACACCAGATGTGGAGATACCTAGTACTGCACGCATCTACGTGGTTTTAGGACTACTACTACTCGTACTACTACTATTGCTACTCGTACTATTACTACTTCTACTACTGCTACTACTACTAGTAGTAGTAGTAGTAGTACAGTTGACCTTACTATGACAACAGTGGTCTAAGTATATTCCAGTGAAAATATTTGAAGCTTTGAACTATTATTTTGTAGGAGTTTTTTTTATGTAACGAACTTTTCATCAATTTAATTTGGGGATATTTTCAGTGAATGTGGTATTATGGCGATTGATATGTGAGAGAAACGGATAACTCATCATGTGAATGATATTTTTAGTGTGCACGCGTTCATGAATAATGTGTCTTGATAAGATCTAGATAGTTTAAAGAAGATAAATCTCCCAAAAGACTTTGAATCTTGTATCTAATTATGTATTCGAACGCATAAAAATGATGCACCATACAGACGCTTCAAGATGGAGTGAAACACTAGATATGAGCTGATCTAAAGTATTTCAAATTCTCTGAACAGCGTGTTTGGAAAATCGATGGCATAACTCCGGGATTATGTTCTATATGTGTAAAGAAGTCTCTTTGTGTGGAGGTTGCTTTTGTAATAGCACTTCATTACTAGTCTAATGTCTTCCCCTGTGTGCTCTTTGGTTTGTTCTGATCATATTTATTTACCTGTAGTTGGTCTGTTGTATTCTGCTAACTGAAATAAGGACAAAAATTCACAGGATGACGACCGAGTCCTCCTTGTTGGCTATCAAAGGAACCCTTGCCGATCATTATGCTTTTATCTTTCCTATGGGCTCCGAGGCTTTTATATTTGTTTTTTGTTTTTTCTTGTCATTTTCTTTCATGGTTTTGTTGGTGTGTGTGTGTGGCAACACCAGGCCCAGACTTATTTTACTCGTAATCCTGTCACAGTGGTAGTATTTATCTATCCCATATGTAGACATAGCACATTATACGTGTTAGATGTTTACAATAATGAATGTTTATCAGTATTTGTTTCAATGGCCTATAACTCAGAAACCAAGTGTTTATATATATATATATATATATACATATATATATATATATATATATAGAGAGAGAGAGAGAGAGAGAGAGACAGACAGACAGACAGAGAGAAAGAGAGAGAGAGAGAGAGAGAGAGTAAGAACATAATCCAGAAGTTATGCTATCGATTTTCCAAATACAAATACAAAGATTTTAAATTTGAAAATATTACTTTTATTATTAAACCCACTGTAACCATTGAACTAGTTCTATTCGGAGGAAATAATTTGAAACACGATTTTCTCAATTTTGGCCAAGATCAAAGTGTAGTATCTGTTCCGATGGATACTGCACCCCATAGACTGGTATTGTCTTAGCCTTCGGGGCTTGATTTACGCCGGTCTATGGGACAGTCCTGTCCAGGTCTGGGAGGTCCACCCTCCCAGGCTTTGCCTCCCCTCTTTGGGGAGGAGTAAGTTTATTGCTTACTGCCTGAGGCTCCCCTACCGGGGAATGTCGACGAGGCTGCCCAGGCAATTTTTAAATGGCCAGAGTGCTCACCTCTCGGGCGCTGGCTTTTCTAATCCCACTTTCCCTGACCTTGTGTCACATCTTACCTTGTGGGGGTAGAGAAATCTCACGATTTTCTCAATTTGAACAACTATAAGACAAAAACTATTAGATATTACATGAAATGTTAATAAATGTCAAAAGTAAATAAAAATAAATAGTTTTTAAGTTACTGAAAATTGTCGAACCAGAAAGATTTCTTCAAAATTGAACTTACAAAAACAGTATGGTAGAAAGTAAACTTAAAAGATCGAATCACTTTAATCCGTTACTAGGAGCAAACTGTCTGTTTGTTAACTCGTTTCGCCACGGATTTGTACAATTTTTAGGGTACTTAAATTATTTTATAATATTAAAGATGTGTTAATACTTTTTAAAATAGTTTATAATATTAAAGATACAAGATGCGTAACTTCACCTACATGAACACCCGATGCGTAGAAATTTGATTTTACAGCCCCTTTCTTCCAATTCAGGTCATATATATGTATTGAAGAAAATGGCTATGAATTTGAACTCCGCTAACATTCTTTTATCAATTTATCTAATTTAATTATCCTCCAACGTAAAAATAACACAATATGGCCGGTTTCAGTTCAAAAGGTGTCTGGCTAATGAAATTAAAAAATATTTGCTACGTGTCATTGGATGCTTCCTGCCCACGATGCAACTTCCTATACACGTCAGCTTAAATTTTTAATTCTAACTTTAAATGGAAAATTCCCCTTTAATTAATCTAGTTAGAAAAAGGAATTTTCTTTTCTTACGTCATTCGAACACCTTCACTATCAATATCCTTACAACTGCACATACTGGAACAAAAGAAAATAGAATCTTTTATATTATATTTACAGAAATTATCATATAGATTTGTGATTTAAATTTGAATTATATATGATTATTATATTATACAAAATCAAAGGGTATATTTGCATCTTTATAAACGAAAATGATGGTGATAGGTTTTATTTATTAATAAATTCCTTGCTTCGAAATATGTTTTTAAGTTTTACACAAAGTGGCAGGTTGTACAAATTTCTAAAATATGTCGAAGTAAGTGATGAGAGAAAAGGTTGAAGGTCCCTGGTGAAGGCTTTTTGAGTAATTGTTTTATCGAAATCTTGTATTATCAAATTTAAATTTGAATATGTCCGTTTACAGTTCAAAGGATGTCTGGCTAAAAAAAATAAAAATATGTTGTTTTTTATTAAAATAAAAAAAAACATAAGGATAATGAAAGAAGATAGCCGACCTAGTTGATGAATCAGCGGTGATGGTAGTGTTTCAGCAAATGAATGTCTTCCGGTGACATGTCGTCTGCTTTTCAGCTGCGGCCATCGACTGGCCGCCATGCATAATTCATCCTCGCTCAGTTTGCATTTTTAAATAAGAGACGCGCATTTAAGAGACGTCGTCGTCATCGGAAGACCCTCAACGCGCCGGACAATAAAACAGTTATCATCCAATCAATAAGTGCCACGTAGGCTATTAATTATGCACAAACAAATCTAAGAGTTGATCAGGTAATAAAAAAGAAGAAAGAAAGAGACAACATGTACATGTTAAAGGGTGGCTGCATGTAAAGTTTAATATTGATCAAACACGAATCGGTAAGTTATGCGATCTTATGAAAGCCGATGATTAGGGAAACATGCAGAAAAAAAGAGTCAGAGAAGAGGGGTATCGAAGGGTTGAAGCTTGTTATATGAAGGAAAAGGTTGCTGCATAGATGTCCATAACGTGGCCTTGCTGAATATAAAGAAAACGGGTTACCATTTTGATTATAAGGACAAACTTCTTCATGTACAATTTAAGAGTTACACATTATGTATATTCATATACAAATACAAATATACCCACTTATATACCCCCCACACACATATATATATATATATATATATATATATATATATATATATATATATATATATATATATATATATATATATGTGTGTGTGTGTGTGTGTGTGTGTGTATCTTGGCAGCATCCTTTCTTTTATACAAGTATCATTAAAAATAACGGACATCTTGTGTCTGGTTATTTTTTCTAAGATCCTTTCCGTTTTTCTGATTAGGTTCTTAGTTTCAGACGGAAACTGGCTGATAAAATTGCCATAGCTTCCCAAAGCGCTTTCGGACCCTTCCAGGTCCATCGTCAGTGGAGCAATGTTAACCAGGCATAGACCTAGGAGTGAATATATATTCTATTTAGGCGGGAAAATAAAGGACTGTGTTTTATGTAAATTTATATTTATAGGCATTTGAGTATATTAGTACTAATAGTATAGTTAATCTTGTTAATAGCTGGTTTTTCTGTTTTAATGTATAGGGCTTCGAGCATGTGGAGTTTAAGTGTATTAGTATTTTGTGCGATGATTTTTGTGTTATCTACTAGAAGTTTACGGATATGCGAACGGGGGCAGGAATGCTTTTTATAGAGGTGCTGGGTTATGGCGGAGTCGTTAGATAAATGCATAGTTAATCTTCTGAATAGCGTCGTAACAGTCGACCCTATGTATACATTTTCATGATTGTCGGAGACACATTCTCCCAAAGGGCATTTAAACTTGTATACAAGGCCGGTCCTATCAAGAACTCTAATCCGGGGTGAAGAATTATTTTTATCAACCAGATTAGTAGTTTTAGTTTTATTATAATAGATAATTAGTTTTACTTTTTTGTTTGGGTCGGTGGGGAGTACATTTTTATCTATAATGTTTTTGAGAACCTGTTCGTCTATTTTATAGTTATGATGAAATCGGTTGCAGTAGAATAGTTTTATAATGTTTTTAAGTAGAGAATTGGGTTCATTGTTGTTTTTGTTATTATTATTATTGTTATTATTACTAGTATTGTTTTTGAATTGTTTAATTTGTTGGTCAATAATGTAATTGGGGAAACCATTATTGACTAAAGTTTGCTTTATATTTTTGAGTTCATTTTGAAAGAGAGTTGGGGAGGAGGAGATTAATTTTGCCCGCGTTATTAAGTTTTTAATGATGGCTATTTTGTATTTAAAGGGGAATTCACTAACGAAATTAAGAGTGCAGGAGTTAATGTTAATCGTTTTTTTATATATAGATGTTACAAATTCGTTATGATTGGTGTCTATTAATACGTCTAAGAAAGGGAGTTTGGTAAATAGGACACCCCGCTATTCAACACTCTGCATAATAAAGTACATGTTGATGTGACTATATCAAACAATTAGAGTGAAGTTTATCTCTGTTGTTGATTGCAGGATTAAGTCTGTTTATCAATAGTGACTCTTTGACACTGAGATTACTTACATTTCTTTCAGTGACAAGTATCTTTATTCTAGTGTCTTTATTGGGATTGCTGTTTGATGATATTTGTTTGTAAAATGATGATACCCTAATTGTTAGGTGTTCTTTGGCGCGTATGTGGAATGGTCTCACTGTACTACCGATGTAGAATTCGTTGCATTTTGCGCATTGTATATGTTGTACAAGCCTGTGTTACTGATAGGGAAATTTGTCAAAATGCAAATATCGTTGTTATTAGTAGGTGGCCTTAGTTTGAATAGATGTTGTCTAAGTGTTGGTCCATAATGAATTAGCTGCATATCTATACCTTCTTTACAAATAGTGTTGCATATGAGTGAGATAATCCTATCGTTGAAGTGTGGTAATTTTACAAATGTGAGTGTGAGCAGCGGCTGGGTCTTAAGGTGGTCTCTGGTGTTTGTGGGGATATCCATTTCACTCAAGCACTTGATGGAAACGTTTAACAGATGCGATTTTGTCTACCTATTTAGTGCATTTGCTATGGGCGCGGGCTATTCATTCATAGCATATCCTATTTTTGGATTTAGTGGGGAGGATTGATTTATAGTTTATATTCATTGGGAGGCTCCTTCTTTTGCATATGAGGGCCTAAGCTGTGTTGATATGATATGGTGGAAAGTGCGTCATTTTTTAGGCGTTATAGTGCAAGGTTGTTACACGTCTCTTAGGAGATTACGTAGAATTCCTTGCCTTTGTCGGAGGGTAGGTATATTCGGATTTTATAATTTAGGTTCTTGAGGTGAGTCGTTGGGGTGATGTTAGATTGTTCTCGCTGTATAATAGAGAGTATATTATGTTTTATTATTGTAAGCTTGCAGTCATAGATCATGGTTATCAGGATGGATGGGTGGTGTTAATTGTGTTGAAGGTGGATAGCCATGTTAGGTGGTATGCTGTTATCATCTAGTTTTTGTGTGATTATGAACTTGGTGCCTAAGCTGAGGAATCATATTTCGTCTGGCGCGAGGGAGTTTATTAGGAATATGATGAGGGGATGGGTTGTCAATGGTGTGTCAGTGTAATCGGTTGTGTCAGCATTGTTGAGTTTGTCAGTGTGATTTGGGGTTGTAAAGGAGTCATGCGAATTTACCTTTTAATCTTCCCGTTTCCATGCGGACGCTGTGATGATAACATTGGCCAATCGGTGCGGATTTTTCTGTGGTTGCGGTCAGCTCTGGCATAGTTTTATTGAGTTCGTTGATGCGCAGATGCAGGAGATGGCGCATGTGTCCGTGAGTTCTATTGCCGGATTTCTGTAGGAAATATCGTGATGGTTTGTAGTTTTGGGTGGTGGAAGCGTGCGCGGGTGTATATGTTAAAGTGTGTTTAGTATCGCTTTATATTTTAGGCAGTGTTTTAGGAAGTTGATTTAGCAGCCAAATTTAGCTCGTTTCTCCAAGAGTTGGAATATTTGTTTGGTTGTTGTAAACGTTTTTTGGTTCTGACTTAGTGTTAAAAGTGTTTTGTAGTTTAATTGAAACATTGTGCGTAGTGTGTAAGAAGTTACTACTACTGGTTGGAAGGTTTCTTAGGAAAAACAATTTCAAATATCGGCATGTTTACAATTTTTCCATTGAAAATAAAAGTTTAAAATAACATTTCCAATCTGAGGTTAAGTAATCAAAAACTATCAGCACGGTGGTGTTCTTTACAAAAAAACACTTCTTGACGCTGCGTTTTTTAACGTTTCTGTAAAAAAACAAATGGTTTTAATAAATCCGAACAAATTCCTTTTCTCTTTAATTAGTTTAAATCTTTGAAATATCAATTAAAGTAATTGTTTAAATGTTTAAACGTTTTTAGATACATTCTTCACTGAGATATTCTTTGCTTAATTTTAATTGTTTTATGAAACGAAGAAAATCTATTTAAAAAATAATAATTTCGTTGCTGTATGTTCTGATATATTTCAGTTATTTTATGGACCTAACCGATTATTGCCCTTAGTGACTTCAGATGGAATCGAAAGAAAAATTTCAATGGCGTCTTTAGATTCCTTGAAAAATTGAACCCTTATTGAAACTTATTTGAATGTTCTAATTGTTAATATATCGATTTATATAACAAACATTGACTTATATTGATAAATAGATACAGACACATTGCGAGTAATTATTTCTATTTTACGATTTTTGAAAGTTATTTTTTGTTATGGGGTGAAAAAACACGGAATTTTGGTTAAATCTAGAATCTTACTGAACACTTTGTACTTTTAGATTATTTTTTGTGGTGTAGTTTCCTTTTTATAAATGTAATCTATTTTTTCTACATCGTTATATTTCTATTTTGACAGAGTAATATATAACCCACCCTTATTGCTTCTTACGTGTACACCAAAGGGAAATAACCCATGTTTGCTTCAAAATTACATGTCGAGTGGTGGTTGCTGCAGCTGGCGAAAATAGCTCGAGAGGATTCGTTAAAAAGAAATGGGCTCGTTTTATCACATATTAATGAGAGAAGATAATTTAACATTTCGCTAAAAGAATATGCTTGTAAATACACAAAAAAAACGGGTGAAACAAAACTTGTATCAATATAACTTGTCAATCGCAAAACAGGGAGGCGGCTGCGGTGAAGTGGATACCTGTGCGGACTGGCGACTCGGAGTGCCGTGTTCGAGTCCTGTCAAATCTGTATATATTCGGAACATTTATTAAATTACTATATTTAAGTCTAGTAATATATACACAATTGAGCTATTAATCCAACTTTTGTGGGAATTTAAAAAGAATTTAAATAATATATTATCTGTTCTTAGTGTTCATTGAAAAACATCGGAACTCCAACGGATAAAGCTTTTTTGACATAATTAATATAAGCCGTCAATTTATTTGTCGGAAGAGTGTGTACCATCACCTGAAGAGACCGGAGGATACACAAAAGGAAAGAAAATATGAGGAAATTATACCACCAGACTATAATGAAGGTATGGATTGCCATGAAAGTGAAGTCTACGCTAAATATTATGAACTTAAAATACACCATAATCTACCTTACATAAAAATACTGGAAAAGTTTGAAAACAACATAGCACCATTTTCACTATGAATGTTTACGACCCCCATGAGGTCCATCCCGTGAGTACCTTATTTAAAAAATGGAATCAGGGAAGCAAATGCCAACAAAAGAATCAAGCAGAGTTCAAATAAAACAACTTAACGCTTACATTCATACTGTTGTTCCGCAACAACAAATAGGAAAATTGTCATAAAAATACCATAAATTTTGATTTGACCAATTATATTTGTTTTTGTGAGAGTCACAGGAATACGTTTTGCCTCTATTATTCTATTCAAAAGAAGGCAACAATCAACACGCATCGCGAATTACGTATGATGGCTCTTAAAAACAACGAAAATGAAGAAGAAGGAACTACTTCTACGTGCCATCTACACAACACGATTCTAGTAGTTTATATGATAAGCCGCCGTTCGAACGATCTGTTGGAGATAGGAATTGGTCCACTGTAACGCTATACACCTGGTTTACTGCCCGTGTGTCAGGGGTAGCTATATCACAAACATAGGTCTTTTGCTGACTGGTAATTTGACCATTTCGCTAGGAACTGTTCTGATACTACATTTAATATTTTCTGTCCTTGGTCAGTGAAGGAAAAATCATTTTAGACTGATGAAAATTTTTTTTCCAATCCAGAGTGCCCATTTTAGGGAGCTGGATTTCACCCACGTGAAAAAACGACCTTGTGTCTAATTCTGCCCTCGTGGGGAGGCAAGTGAATAAGAACTTGAATATGTTATTAAAGAATACGACAATCAGCTAAATGTTAACCACTCAACAAATTACGCATCTACTGTCGCGTTGGATCATAACTGACCCCAAGTTTATACCCCATCGATATTATCTATTAAGCCACTTGCATCAGGCGAAGCATATTTGCACTTTTTTTTATTAAGGTTTAAAATCACTCGAGGATAAAGTCTAATGAATTGGATAGATTATCAGTTGAATCATGAGAGGATTGAAAATGATGAATGGAATGAACACAGTTTGATTAATTATGAGGACAGTTTACGACAAATATTGTTGCCATTGGATTTGAAAACGACTATGTTGTAGCCCGCGTGGATGCAATCCAGTGGTAACATGTTCAACAATAGCATCCAAACTTTCAATATTTTTATTTATACCATAAAAATAAGATATTTAATTAGTTGAATCAAGTTATTTATTATATTTCACCGGAAACGTAAACACAACTAAAATCAATTGCTTAAAACTAGAATAAAAAAGGGACGTATAGTAAAAAAATAAATAAATTAATTAAAAAAAGTATGAGATTTTTAAAAAAATTAAATATGGGTAAATTTGCAGATTAACACCGTTTATTAATACCGCACCACCCCGAAAAAATGACATTCTGCTTTTTAGGGAATTACGTGTTAACACTGTTGAGAACGGAAAGAAAGAAAAATCAATAATTTAGAATTTACGAAAAATGTTCCCACATTTTTAGGAAACTTAACAAAAAAATGTACCACTAACCCTAAGTCCGAGTGGCAAGGTCATAAAGTACGCGTAATCTCCTAAAAAAGTAGCAGCCCCCCTCAAAACCAAAATTCAGCGGATTTTATTCTCATAACAAAAAAGAATTTAGTTAACTGTCCTAAAACTGGCCCGAATAATTGAATTTATATACGAAAATTTTCCACCACTTTAAATTCTAAAATGATTTTTTTCTTTTCTTCTTTCCATCGAGTTAAAAAAAAAAAAAGGTAGAATAATTTGTGGGTGGATTTAGCGGAAAATGTTAATCTAGAATCATACCAAAATATGAATCTCTATTTTTATTTTTCGTAATCTGGACAATGCTACTAAACTTTTGTTAACATTTATACATTAGGCATTAACTTAATTAATAAAGAAAAAGGTTATTTATTTATTTTTCACGGAAAATGTAAAAACTGCAAAAAGAGGGCGAGAGAAAGGGAGTGAGAGAGAGAGAGAGCGAGACAAGCATACTCTCCCTCCCACTCCTCCTTTCTCTTCTCGCCTCTGCCTCGCTCGTAGCAAGCCACAACTTTCGGTAAGGTCTCCAGCGAGCGCATGGAGTTAAAACTTAAGGTCTTTTAGTTATTTTTCCGATTTATTTATTAAATAACTTGAATTATTTACTGTTAATATAGACGAAACTATTGCATATAGATAGCAAACATAAGCCAATGTAATTCAAACTTAATAATACTAAACATTAATTAATTATGAATGGTTTAAAAATAGTTATGCTAATTAGGCAGTCAAAAGATTCTCTCAATCTTTTATCTTCACTATATATACAGAATATCAAGATTTTATGTTGTATTATTGATTTAAATATCAGTATAATATAGGAGTGATAAATGAAAACAAACATTTCTCATTTAGATTATTTATTTATTATTATTGATTATTGATTGGTAACAATAGAGTGATGAATGAAAAAACGTTCGCATTTTTTCATTTAGAAGACAGAAAAGAAAATACTTAATCACAATTTTTTTTAATATGAATCTATTTTATTTTTTTGTGTGTAATTTAAAAATTAACAACAAACTTTGTTAAACTTGTAGATTAAGACCCTCAGCTAAATTATCAATTCCTTTATGAAGTAAGAGTCTACTCTTTAGGGTAATTCTAGCTTATTAGGTCAGTCAACTGATATATTTTAACACTAACCCTAAGTCCGACTGGCAAGATCGTACAACTACACGTAATCGCCTAACAAGTAGACCCCCCAAATAACAAACAGAATTTATCTCCAAAAATAGCAAAAACAAATGGTTACAGTTCGCTATCGCTTCGCAAAGTAAGTAAGGATTAAGCCATAGAGTGAATGCGGTATTTTTGTGAGAGTGTCTAGCGTAGAGTAAATCCAGGGTATTTTTGACAAAAAGTTGACTATCAACCCCACAAACAAAGATTTGTCAGAATTGAATACTCCACTTTCCCAAACAAATGATTAGGGCTTCATGCCTATGTTTAAAGAATTTCATTCATAAGTGTCTTGTAAACACGGGACAAAAACTTTCGCATTTATTCATGAAATTTTCGATACAAATTTATTTATCTTTTAAATAAGAAATAAATGGATAGAAAAAAGAATTCAATTCGCTTGGGCTATGATGCGAAGCGCTTTAAAAACAATTAAAAAAAGAAAGAAAATTTGGCGTCGCAAGCGAGAGAGAGATCGGGTACGCGGAAGAAAAGAGAATGAGGGTGGGGCACTCACCTTGATACGTCGATATATATTTTTTTCTATAAAGTAAATAAGTTTCATTTAAATGACCTTGACCTTCTTTGAAAATGAATGAATGTATCTTCTTCTTTTTAATTAGATAGATTTAATTAATTACTCTTAATATCGACGAAACTATTGCATATATATGAGAAAAATAGGTACAATATAATATCAAATCAATAACACCAAGCATTAATTTATTATAGACTGGTTACAAAATAAATATGCAAATTAGGATTTATAATTTGTGTGTACGGGTGTTTCATCAGTACTATATATATCGTATTTAAGAATACTATGTTGTATTATTGATTTAAATAACAGTGATCTGTTTTAATTGTTATAAAGGAGTGATAAATGAAGAAAAAAAACTTTCGCATTTATTCATTTAGATAAACAATAACAAATATTATATATATATATATATATATATATATATATATATATATATATATATATATATATAAATGAATAAATGCGAAAGTTTATATATATATATATATATATATATATATATATATATATATATATATATATATAGGGTGGCCAAGAAGTCACTGAGAAATCAATGAGTGATTTTTAACGTGATTAGATTCTTTATTTTTTAAGGTACTATAATGGAATTCTAACATAATATGACGCAGACAATGGAGACTTGTAAAAAAGAACAAAAATGAAAAAAAAATTATTAATGAAAAATAACATCTTTTAAATGGTTTCCATTTTCAGCTTCACAAATTCGTGCTATTTCTAAAATATTATCCATGACAGATTGCAGGATTAACTCGATTACGATTTAATCCTCGATTTCATTCCTGATGTTCTCCTTCAATTCCTGAAGAGTTTCAGATTTGTTGATGTAAACTTTTTCTTTGAGAAAAAGTCAGAGCTAGTCAAGTCTAGAGAACGTGAAGGCAAGTTGACATTGCCAGATTTTTCACTTTTGTCTTTTTTTAGCAAACAAACCTCTATTGTCTTCGCCATATTATGTTAACATTTCATTAAGGTATCATCAAAAATAAAGAATCTATTCAAGTTAAAAATCTGTCAGTGATCCTTCAATGACTTCTTGGCCACCCTGTATGTGTATATATATATATATATATATATATATATATATATATATATATATAGAGAGAGAGAGAGAGAGAGAGAGAGAGGGGGGGGAGTGGAGAGATAGGGGGAAAGAGAGCTCTAATCTAATAGGATCCCACATTACATGCTTTATCACTAAAACTCATACTGCAACTGATTATTCAGCTTCAAATCCTTTCTATGTCACATGATTAAACTAACCAATCAGATCTATTACCCTCGTGAGTGAGCTTTGAGGTTATTCCGTGAGTCAAACTTCGCCAATTATATCTAAGAACCTTTTGTAAATGATATCTACACTTAGTAATGCATAACACAACATTGGTGAGAATATCTAGTTAATGAAAAAGAATTCAACAAGGCGCGTTTTTAAGCACGCGTCTTACGCTGCTTCACCCCAACACACACACATTAGTGTAGCGACATATTTCATCGTCATTCACAGAAAGCAGAAGGTTCTTCTCCTCCTATGTTTATCGTCCGGTACGATTCCATCGTCGTCCATTTGTCTCGATAAAATGTCACTAGAATTAATTTACACGCACATTATTTCTTCTCGTTGACAATTAATTTATGCTTGTAGATTGATTTATTCATTTTTATAGCGGTTTGCGCGCGGGTCTTCGTTTGGATGATTAAGGACGCATGCGCGTCGCGTGCTCGCACAAACAAGCTCGGTCGGTTATGGGGGCAGGATGAGGGTCATACATGAGTATGCATGTATACGGGAGGAGGAGGAAGGGGAGGGGGAGGAGGGGGAGGAGGAGAAAGAAAAGACAACAAAGGAGAAAAACATAAAAATGCATAATATTGGGCATATATATGTATATATATATATATATATATATATATATATATATATATATATATATATATATATATATATATATATATATAAGGTACTATAAATGATAAAACACTGCCTGATCAAATAACACCACAAATTATTTACTTATTTATATATATATATATATATATATATATATATATATATATATATATATATATATATATATATATATATATATATATATGTATATATATATAAATGTTTTGAGGTACAAAACTTATAAATGCATTTAAAAAGGATGCGCCGAAATCTCTCAAATGCCCTTTCGACTATCATCTCGTCAGGAGAAAATCGATAGTTTTTAATCAATAATATCGTCGAAAGAAAGAGCAAACGGGGAATTAAATGTGCCAAAATTAACAATGGGGCGATTAAAAGAAGTGAATTTAATGATTTCGTTAAAAAAAAACGATTAAAAGGCACTACGTTAGGGGTGAAAACAAGAAGGGAGGGGGTTCAAAGTTCAAAAATACGTCAGGGAAGGGTAGGATCCTTGTGTTACCCCTCCTCTAATTCGTTTTTTTAACGAAATCATTAAATTCACTACTTTTATTGGCTCCATCGTTAATTTTGGCACATTTAATTCCCCGTTTGCTCTTTCTTTCGACAATATTATTGATTAAAAACTATCGATTTTCTCCTGACAAGATGATAGTCGAAAGGGCTTTTGAGAGATTTCCGCGCATCCTTTTTAAATGCATATCTATATATATATATATATATATATATATATATATATATATATATATATATATATAGAGAGAGAGAGAGAGAGAGAGAGAGAGAGAGAGAGAGAGAGAGAGAGATTTTTCACTTATAAAATAGATCATTCAGTGAAGACCGGGGTTGTTCCAATAAAAAACAAGCTCGATGATACTCGATTACAGAGTACAGAGCATTTATATGTGATTTTATGAAGGCTTACCAAAGCATTCCTTTCAAGACACCAATGATCACCATTAAAGATATTTTTTCTTACAAATACTATTTGTTCAAATTAAATGTTTTTTTCCTACACGTGTTTCACTACCAAGCAGTTACTTGCTTGGCAGATCATCAGGGAAATTAAATGTCTGGAATACTGGTTTCAACTGCCGACAAAACACAATGTGGCGTTGTAATAGTTGAGGTCACTTAAGAAGAGAAGAGGAAAAAAATAAAAATAAAAATAAAAGTCAAACTTGAAAAGCAAGGAAGAACAACGATAAAAAAAGAAAGTCCTAGAAAAGTCTTAGAAAAGTAGCTTGTGCATTATTTCTTCCACCAAGCCAACAAGTAAATAATCGGTCCCAAATACATTCAATAAAACCACAAAACCGGAACAATGTGCGATACAAGAAGGGGGGGGATTTATTCATCATTGTACCGGCCGACGTGAAAGTGTATTATCGCACATTGTTCCGGTTTTGTGGTTTTATTGAATGTATTTGGGACCGATTATTTACTTGTTGGCTTGGTGGAAGAAATAATGCACAAGCTACTTTTCTAAGACTTTTCTAGGACTTTCTTTTTTTATCGTTGTTCTTCCTTGCTTTTCAAGTTTGACTTTTATTTTTATTTTTATTTTTTTTCCTCTTCTCTTCTTAAGTGACCTCAACTATTACAACGCCACATTGTGTTTTGTCGGCAGTTGAAACCAGTATTCCAGACATTTAATTTCCCTGATGATCTGCCAAGCAAGTAACTGCTTGGTAGTGAAACACGTGTAGGAAAAAACATTTAATTTGAACAAATAGTATTTGTAAGAAAAAATATCTTTAATGGTGATCATTGGTGTCTTGAAAGGAATGCTTTGGTAAGCCTTCATAAAATCACATCTATATATATATATATATATATATATATATATATATATATATATATATATATATATATATATATATATATATAATTTGTGGTGTTTTTTGATCAGGCAGTGTTCATTTATGGTTCCTTATATTTTTGTAGGAATGTGTTTCTTTTTTTCACAATATTAGCTTATCCAGTTACGGAAACATTTTTTTTAATAAATAAATAAACGTAGAATTCAGAAGAAATAAAATCGCTACTCTTATTTATCATTTGTGTTATAATGACGAACCTGTCAACACTTCATTTCAATTATTTAAACTTCACTTTTTATTTTATTTTCCCAACTAAAAAGAAAGATAAATTACATTCATAGAAACTTGTTTCAAAGAAAATAATTTATTTAAAGATAAATTATCTGATTGGGAAAAAATAACTAGCCATCATCAAATTATTGTATATTGTAATGAAATATTTTTATAAAATTCCAACCAGAATTGTAATGTCTTTTTTTTTTATATTATTATTGACACCTTCTATTTCATTTCATAAAATCTAAAATATGTTCGAATCTGACGAAATTTTAAGTTTATGTGAAATTAAATAGACTGAAAACCATATTGGTATATTTTAAGGAACCTTTTGTTTAGTAAATTCTGTGAATTCTTTAAAAAAATGTGGAGTGTAATAAAAAAAAATAGATTCCTTATTTTACTAAAATATTTTACTATTATATTTTATTATAGACTCATTTTAAATATAGATTAATCTACAAGTGAATAAGTACCGAAAATTTTGTGACTCTTGATTGATTTTTCATGTGTAAAATGTGAGTAAAATATCTACTTTGTAGTTGGTTTAATGGTTCCAAAATGTAAACATTGTTTTAGTTTATGATTATCATAATTTTAGAGGGCTCATGTTTTTTTATTATCGAGAGTTTATTTAATGTTTCTTCTTTTGAAGGATGATATTAACCCTTTCATGATTTTTACAGAAATTCTACACAACCGATCTAACTTGTTCTTGAACCACGTGCCTTCAAGTTGAGCTGACTTCCGGAAAGGACAGTAGCGACTAATAATGGAGGAAAAACGTATTCCTTATCTTACATTGTCCTTTAACAAACGTTACGACCGAACAGACATCCTAACTATATAATAACTTAACCCTTTCATAAATTATTTTTTACAGAAATTCTACGTACCTAGTCTAACTTGAAATTGATCCACGTGCCTTCAAGTTGAGCTGACCTCCGCAAAGGCCATTAACGACTAATAATGGAGGAAAAACGTATTCCTCGATGTCCCTGACTCTCACAAAAAAAAACAACAAATATAATTGTTCAAATCAAAATTCATGATAATTTATGACAAGTTTTCTATTTGTTGTAGTGGAACAACAGTATGCGTGAAAAGTATTAACCTTTATTCATGTACATTGTGTTAAATATATGGTGGGAGTGTTATTCACGCTTGAGCGGAGGTCCCTATTGTTTATGTTAATGATAATAGTGGTAAAAACTGATCTACTTGGTAGATGAGGTAGCTATATATTTCCATCGGTGCCAATGGTTTGAGGTAAAACTTCAGGTAAAAAAGTAGGATCTCAGATGCTGATTATTTATTTTTCATCTCAAATATTCGTCCCATGTTATGCGATTTTTAACCAGACTACACTAAATGTAGGTCATGCTCATTAAAATTTACAACATCGCTGTCATCACATAGATAGTAAAAAGGAGGAAGCAAAGTACAATAAAAAACTCTCTTTGTGTTTATGTGTACGTTTTACTATGACGGAAACTCCGAATCTACAGCAATTGTTAAATGCTGATGATGATTTCTTTGAGTAAAATTATTTGCTGCTGATTATATTAGTCGGAACTTGGTACCTTGCGACCTCTTCTTTACACTAGCTTCCTTGAAACTCAGAGAAATTGTACCTGAGACAATTTCAACTAAATCGTCGGAAGACGTCTTTTCTCGGTTCAGGGCGCTGCACCGTGGAACAGTCAGAAGCTGTGGTAAACCTACAGACGACCAAACACTTCAAGGCAGCGCTAGATGAATCATGGCAGCTTCTCTTTGAGCAACGAGGATGCGTAGGGGGTGCGTTTCTGGCATAAAATATCAACCAGAATTTAAATATACTTTTCGAGAAGTTTTTCATCCCAGCGTCAAATCATGATCTCCATGGGGCCCAGCAAAAGATGCACCATGGTTGCTTTCATCTCATTAAAAGACAGGCAGCATTGTTTGTCCGTGATTCTGCTTTGTGAAACAGCCTATCAGAAGTAGTGATGATGTCTATTATATCCAGTATTAAAATCACCTTGGAAAAACCATTCAGACAGTATATAGAAGTCATGGCTTCCGTTCAGTCTTGAAAAACAAAGGGGGACTGCTTGATTCCAGTGGCAAAAAGAAGTCAACAATACCAAAATAAGTGGAGAGCACATACAGCACCTGGTATTCTCAAATGATCACTCATTTAGTACTGACCAGGCTCAACGTTGCTTAACTTCTATGATCTAAAATGGGAACCGGTGTGTCAACGTGATTATGCCGTATATGTAGATGTACACATCTTCTAACTGTCCTTTTACATGGCTTGTTGCACTTTGCTATTTTTGCCAATAAATTTTATTTAAAATAGAAGAAAGGCATCATTCTCCGTCCGTGATTCTGCTTTGTGGAAAACGCCTATCAGAAGTAGTGATGCTGTCTATTATACCCAGGATTACAGTCGCCTGCATATCGATACAGTCGGGAAAACAGGGAGCAGGGAGGGAGTTCCAAAGGCATGCAGCACAAGGAAAGAAACTATCTGAGTAGAAGGCTCTCTGGCATCTGCGGACCTCGACAGTGAATGGATGGGATTTAGCTGATTGTCGGGTTTGACATAAATAGATTTTATTTCTTATCACGTCATGCAACGGTCGGAATTGGCCTCATTGGTAAGGGCGCTCGGGATTGAGTTAAAGGTGACTCTTATTCCGAGGTTCGAATCGTGCGACCGGTTTAATCAGTTATATCTACACTGATGATTCCACAAGCATGAAACGTATACGTATGTAGATAATGGTAGATCCTTTCAATAGTCTGAATCAGAATCTTAGTTTCGGGGAGGGGGGGGGAATTGGCTGCTGAATTTGCCATAGTTTTGTATTTGTGTCCCAAGTACTTTCAGACCCATCCGGGTCCATCCGGGGAACGAAGATAATAAGGTACAGACCATGTGTTAGTATTATAGATGGTTTGGGCGGGAATTATGTAATAAGTACGAAACTATAGTGAAAATTATAGACATTTTAGTATAATGGCAAATTCATCAGCCAATTCCCCTCCGAAACTAAGATCCTGATTCGACTATTGAAAGGATCTACCAAATGATATCTAGACATAAGTTGTCTCTTATATTCAACAATACTTGCCTGCAAGAAAAGATGCTGCCTATATATATATATATATATATATATATATATATATATATATATATATATATATATATATATATATATATATATAATTATTAATGACAATATATGTATTAGCATATACCATCAGTTCCTTTTACTTTGTAGTCTCCTTAAAAGATTCAGCCCAATGCTTATCAATTATTGATAACAGAGCAAATTTTGAATTTCAAAATGGCGTATTAGTGGGCTCTCCCACGTGTGAGTTTTTGCTCTTTCTCTTTGTTTGTTTTTTGTTTGCTTTCACCCAAAAAAGAAACTACTGTATAGTGTAGGTTTTTTCAAGACACTTTAATCCAAGAACTTTTTACTCTTTGTGAATTTTTTCTGATGATTTTGTAGTGTTGCAGAGACAATATTGACATAAAAATGTTGTTTGGCACAAGACAAATGAAACGGACCGTAAAAAAATATATCTCACAGAAATTTTATATTTTTTTGGAAATGTGAAAAAATGAAAATAATAAAATAAAACCATGGTTATTGGAATATAATATGAACTGACTTATATATATATATATATATATATATATATATATATATATATATATATATATATATATATATATATATATATATATATATATATATATACTCACGCATTTGTAACTTTGGAAAAATCTTTATTATTTAACTTCTAACATATCTTATTCTTTATTTCTGGCAGATATTTTCAATAATGGTTATCTGGTCATCAACTGAGTTGTAGTACAAGATTCAGCTAACATATAACCCAAACGAGTGTAACCCGATAAGTGCTTTTTGTTTTTCATTTGTTCGTTTGCTCGATCGTTTCTCGTTAGAATTTCTATATTGTAGCTCCGTTTTCGAAGACTTTGACATACGGAGTTTTGTTACATTCTCAACCACTCAGTCTATTCGTCAATTAAACCATACTCTAGTCTTCTTCGTATCTTGACGCTCACGGTTCCCGTAGATCCTTTAATAACTGAGGACACTCCATCTGTGATCGTCCCTGGAACCAAAAATCGGCACAACAAACAAAAAGGAAGATACCGAATTCCAACTTGAATTTGTAGAATGACTGTTTTATTCGGCAGTTGGTTTCGTCTCGATTTTGGCTAACTGCGGCGGGTGGGGGGGGGGGGTGAAACAGACTTGGGTAGAAAATTTTCGGGGCCGTTCGCCTTAATTCGTTTATCGTTTATCCTTAAGTCATTTCTTAGCACATCTAGTCAAGCTTACAGCCCAGTCAGAACAAAACTCTCGCACCCTCTCTCCCAGAGCCATATAAAGTAATATCGACAAGATAATATTTTCCCACGCTAAGCCAATATTCACCTCGCGTTCAGCGAGTTGACCGCTGCTGACCTTTCGCTTGATACATTTTCTGATATTCTTAAAGCACTCTCTAACCCAGCCTTAACGAAAATATGCACGAGCTGATCTACCCGTTGAATATTTAACAGTTTAAGTTTTGTTTTTTGTTTGTTTTTGTTTTAATTTCGCGTCGCAGGAAAATTAAACAAAAAATATAAAGACATTACGTTGTAAAAAATGAAAGGACAGGCATTCTTAAGATGCGTCCATTCAATCTACGCGCCTAGCGATGTAATTGCTATTTCAAACTTAAACGTGACGAATGGACGGACAACCTCCCATGAAGATGATTAGATGCATCTAAAATGATATTTCAAACGTAAACGTGAAAATTCTATTTCGAAAGAGCGTGACAGGCCGACGAAAATGTTATTCACAACTTAAGAGTGACCGACTTGCAGATTTTTTTAACTAGTGAGTCATCACTTATCAAGGCTAAAAACACTCGACAATAAGGGTTAACGAGATTGATGGATTGCCAGTTGAATGATGAAGAATATTATGAGAAGATTGAAAATGATGAATGAAATGAACAAAGTTTGATTACTTATGGGGACGGTTTGACAAGTATGTGTTGATATTAGATTTGAAAATGACCATGTTGTAGTCTGAAGAAAAAAGTCCCATAGTATTGTGTTCCATAAGTTGGAAGTTCTTGGAAAGAAACTCTATTCATGAAAATTTCGCCTGACTCTAGACATGTGGGGGGAGGGAGAAAGGAAAGTTGTTTTGAGGTGTGGTCGAAAGACGGGTTCTTGTTGTAAATTTCTTACAGGCGGAAGAGATTGGAGTTGAGTCGAGCATCATCCATGAAAATAACGATAAAGTAGAGAAAAGCTAACAACGTCTCTTCTGTGAGAAAGAAATTGTAGAGAATAGAAGAGATCGTCCCCACTGGATTGCGAAATCGATTTCGTACTCTATCATGAGAAAGAAAAGTGTGCTCTGAGCGGCACCTCCCCAGATGTGGCAGCAGTACTCCATCTTAGGACGTACCTTACTCTTACTTTTATTGGTTAGTTAAAACGCCAGTGCACTAGGATCAGCGCCCTCTGGCCTACAAAAATGCCTGAGCCGCCCCGTCGGCATTCCTTAGTAGGGGCCCTTCAGGCTATTCGCGATAAACTAACCCCCCTTCTCAAATAGAAAGTAAAGCCTGGGAAGGTGGACCTCTTGAGATTAAAAAGGGGCATACCTCAGCCCGACAGCAACAAAGTCGCTGTCGGACTGATTGTCGAGAACGAATCCCCGACTGGTACGAACAGAAATCAGTTGCTCTGAAACGGTAGAATGATGCAACCATTTCTCCCCAGCAACTTTAGCAACAGATTAGATCTACTTGTACGACTGCTGACATAGATAAAATATATGAATGGTCATCCAACGGTAAAGTAACTGCAATTTCATAATAATCCGTATCAGTCGGCTGTAAGTGGTGGGGCAATCGAAGTCGCTATTCTACTTCACTTGTTTATGAAGTGCCTACTAATAACTATGTCACCACGTAACTTATTCGCATGGTCCCAAGTAATAAGTGTGTTCCCAATAAAGCATTACGCAGTAAGTGTGTTCTCAATTGATCATGACTTAATAAGTGTATTCCCAATTAACCATTACGTAATATGTGTGCTTTCACTTTCGTAATAAGTGTGTTCCAACAAAGAATGATATAATAGGTGTTTTTTAATGAACGATTTCGTAATAACTGTACACTCAATGAGGTATAAGGTAATAAGTGTTACTCCAATAAACTATAAAATAAGTGTGTTCTCAATGAGGCATAACCTAATAAGTGTGTACCAATCAACCATGACATAATAAGTGTGTTCTCAATTAACCATTCCGTAATAAGTATGTATTCAATGAAGTCTAAGTTAATAAATGTGACTTCAATAAAACCATGACATAATAAGTATGTTCCCAATAAGACGTAATGTAATAAGTGTTTTCGCCATGAGCCATTACGTTATAAGTGTGTTTACCATAAACCATTAAATAATTTGCATTTTCAATAAATCATGACGTAATAAGCGTCCTCAATAAATCATAACATAATAAGCATTTGTAGTCTTCCTGTGCCAGCCGCACTTAAAGCGCTGCCGGGAACCAGGGACCTTGTACAGCCTAGGAAGATACTGTATCGAGAATTTGTGGCGGGTACTGCTTCGGATCCGCTTGAAGAGCGGCTGGGATCCTCCGAATGGGAGACCTACTCTCGGTAGATTTGGGCGCCAGGCCGGAGTAATCGCAACAACTTTGGGTACTCTCTGATCTGACGATTCGGCCGAAACGACAGGCTTACCAGAGATGAAGTGATGACAGATCCTTACTGCCCGCGCTGCGATGATCATGAAAGAGAAACTGCCGAGCACGCCTTTTATACTTGCAGCAAACTTCGACGGCTCTGGGAGTATGTCAACAAGATAACGGCTCGCATCGGCGTCGAGCATCCGATGGCCCTGGATGTAGCATTGGTCGTCAACAACCTAGCTCCGCCGTGGCCTAGGGAGAAAAGAATGTTTTTCTTGCTATCCTAGCCGTAGCGAGAATGGTGACGTGGGTTTCACGTCTTGGCGAAGTCCATGAGGTTGAATCTGTTTCCGATCGTGATCTAGTCATCTACTTTAAACATCAGTTTAAAGTGAAAATCAGATGCGATTGGGTGAGATTACATCGCACGGATTTCGATATGAGGTCGTGCCCGACACTAGTTTGTACATCCGTCGACGAACCTGGTACGACTCGTGTTCTCTGCTTAGGCATGGCACACATGATCCTGGGTTCTATGAAACCCATCCCTCAATCTTTCTTTAAACAAATACCCTTAGCTAGTAAAGTAAATGAGTCTTGACCCTGTTATTGCTTTTTGATACTAGGGAGCCACATTTATTTTGTCCCCGGTCACTCCTGTTGTCACATATCTTGGAAGACACGATCTATCCCCACATTCTATCCTGATCTTCTTTATTTTTTTACACCCCCATTTCCTACTCCCATTTAGAGACCGATCAACCGGAAAACAGTTGGCGGTCTATCACTTAGCAGAGGGTTGGGATGGCACTACTGATTCATATTTTTGTTTATTTTTTGCAGAACAATTGTAAATATTGTCCGACTACATCACGATGAATTTTTGTAAATAAAATATTTTCAAACAAATTGGGGATCATCTAAGTAGGACCAACTCATAGAGTGAATGAGGTATTTTGATGAGAGTGGCAAGCATAGTGTAAGCACCAAAAGTATTTGAAAATTGTACGACTACCTGCCCCCTCTCCCCCAAAAGGATTCGGGCTTTATCCCTAAGGCAAAGGGCAGACTTTTACCATCATTATATTTTTGTAACCAGAAAGAAATGTTTGTGACTGTATGTTTTTTTTAATACTTGAATCATGTAAACAGCCATAAATCACAACTTTTTGATTTGGGGCAAAAATTAATGAGTGTATTTTTAAATATTTGTCAATTTTTTCAATCCTCTGAGAGGGGAAACCAGAATTATTCCTGAGATCACCTGTACTTGTTTCGTATAAATAGCAATTAATATCACAATTAATATTAACTTTTAATTGATACTTAGGAAAAGTCAATTAAAGAAAATTTAGATATTTGAAAAAAAAAAGTGCCAATTTTGATAAATTTTTATGCAATTTATCCCCGGGGGGGGGGGGGACTAGAGTTTACCCGAATAAATCTGCCTACGTCATTTTTCTGCGTTCATGGTCGCTTAAGTTCGTGCAAAATTTCATGGAAACACAATTTTGAGAAAATCAGAAGAGTAACGGAATAACGGACTAACAGAAAATTGAATAACGGAATAACAAAATATCGGAATTGCAGTCACAGTTTGTACGAAAGGAGGGGAACGGTGGATCGACATAACATGAAGAAAAGAGAGGGAATGGGAGATGCTTCATTTTAGTATCAGGGTCTGGTTGTAGAGGGAAATGAGTGGAGGCCTAATTTGTAATATCAAGGTTTGTCTGGCTATGAAATTTGGTTTCATTTTTACCTCTTTTTTATTATAGTGTATATGAATGAGTTAACATTAAAATTACATTTATGTGGCATTCTACCTTGCAACTCTCCCTACCCCCTCTTCCCTTTTAACTTACAATTTGACACCTTGAAAAATATGATATCAATGTTATAAATAGATCATCTTTTTTAACGCTTCAACTAAAATTTACAAACTTTTTGTTAATCTTTTAATTATTTTAAATTTGATCATGTGACCTTCCGGTTTTGAATTTGGATTCTTCCTTCTTTTCCTTTCTTTTCTTTTCCTTCTTCTTCCTTCTTTTTCACTATGAACATATAAGTGGAAGATCAGACTTTATATATATATATATATATATATATATATATATATATATATATATATATATATATATATATATATATATAATTCAGTACAAAGGGAAATAATTCTGCTGCTTTTTATTTATATCGTTCAGAAAATCCAAATGATTGTGTGGGATTATCTCCCTTGGATTTAGATTTCCAAGTAATAGTGAAGAATCATATCTGGAGCTAATCTAAAACGTTAGAATGAAAACATAAAAGATAAAAAATCGGAACCATGAAATAATACTTTTTTGCACTTGTGATACATATAAGTATTTGAGACATGCACATCATTTATGCTTTTAAATATTTTTTTAGAAATTACGTTTTCTTTACGAGAAAACATCGCTTATAAACTTGTTTGAAGCTAATCGTTGTTTATTAAATAGACCCCATCCTGAATTGTGGTTTTAATTTTTACGTTAATTTCATATGTTCTGCATATCCCCATTATTGAAAAAAGTTGTATTTTGGTCCATCCACCCAGACATTGTTTTTTCTTTAACTGGTTGCGAATTTATCGACTGGAATGTATCTGAATTCGAATTAATAAAGTCTATATGCTGATGAGGAAAATCATAAAGGTTTGTCAAGTTTTACTCGGATGTAATAGTGATAATAAACTGATTTTTGGAGACGCGCGTACATATGGATAAACTTTGTAAAGTGTTGATTTTCGGGGAGTGATTATCATATTTAAAATGCTAATTATGTCATGAATTTTGTAATCTACTGAATTATAATATGAAGGATCTGTTTGACATAACATGTTAACAATTTGGCTTATTTTATCTTTAGTATTTAATATATCCTGGGGATTCACATAATCTGATTTATTGTTAAAAAAATTTGGTATTATGTGATCCCCTGTGAATATCGCGATGGTTTTGGTTCTTTAACTCAAAAATTTTATTTTTTATATATATATATATATATATATATATATGAAATCAGATTTTAAAAATAGATAAACTATGCGAGATTTTTAATAACTGAAACATTTTTAAATCAAATATTTCGATATACACATGTCTTCCTCACTGGTTATAGTGATGTTTTTCTTCTTTTTCATTGTCAAGATCCCCGATCGGAAAAGCCGACCTCAGATCACGAAAAGTCCCGATGATAATGGGTGGGTTTTTTGGGGGGAGGGGGTAAGTCAGTGTAGTAGCATGCACGCTAGTTCTCGGTAGTTTATAAGTAGCCCTGTACGGATATATATATATATATATATATATATATATATATATATATATATATATATATATATATATATATATATATATATAGGGTGATTTATAAGTCACTTCACTTAGCTATTTAAAATGATTACCATATGAAGCACAAACATACTATGAACTTTTGATAATTGTTATCTTACTCTCTAATTACTGCTATTTATTATTTTAAATTTGTTCGTTTATATATTTGTTTCTATATATGTTGATTTCATAATCAATCAAATATGCTACAAAGAGTCGTAAATTCCTTGCAAAAAAGAATGGAGCTATGCATGCAGAACGGAGGTGGAAATTTTGAAAATTTGCTGCAATTTTAAACTCCCATAAATGAATTTGTGGAATAAATTTTCTGTTTTGTATTACCGTATTTTTTAACTTTAGAATTTCAAAAATAAATAGCTAAGTGACTTATAAATCACCCTGTATATATATATATATATATATATATATATATATATATATATATATATATATATATATATATATATATATATATATATATGTATATATATATATATATATTGTTCGGATCGAGGGTCGTGTTCCCCCGATTATAAACGTGTTCAGTTGAATCAAACAATGTTGCATGCAAAGACAGAGTAATAATTAATAAACAAAATGAGTTAGTTCAAATAAGGTTTATTGAACGTGTGTGTACGTGGAATGGTGAAGTGTGTGATGTATGCATGTGTGTCGATGGAAAAACAGTTCTTGAAAAGGTATAAGAAGAAATGAATCCGGCGTGTGGAAAGTCTTAGAAAGCCGTACATAAAGAAAATGAGTTGAGAAACTCTTACCGTTGTTTTACCACGTGTTGACGGAAGAAACGTGTGTTGGTAGTTAGTATGCCGAGACCAGTCCAAGAGAGAAGCGTGAGACGAAACGCTAGTGTATTAGCGTCGTTCTGTCGAGCAGAGAAGAGTGAAAGAGAGATGGAGCGCTGGTGCCAGCGCACTTCTGCCGATGCTGGTCGGTGAAAAAGAGAGAGAATTTCCGTTTTGCCCCGGGTTTTATAGTCCGAAGGGCAGATAACTCTGGTGTCGCTTTACAGTGCCACCTGTCGGTGAAAAAGCGACACCTACCGGCAAACCGGTGTAGTTATGTTTTGAAAGGAGGAGGTAACTGCTACAAGGACTCCCCCCCAGATTGAAAAATATTGAAAATATTATTCAATATGTACAGTTGTAGATGAGAAGCATTCTTTGTCGGTATGTCTGTTTTGCTGTTGAAGATTAGAAAAAGTAGTGTGCACGCTACTTATTTCTGTTTCTGCATCTGTATTGAATGATTAATCGCAAGTGTGTCTGCGGAATTGAGTGTGCGTAACGCATGTGGATCTGCGTGTTGTTTGGGTCTGCATCAAGTTTGAGTGCAAGTGAATTTGCACTTGTTGGTGGCGTTGTTCATGTTGATTAGTCTGCGTGATGCGGAGCTGATGAACAGGTGTTGAATTGTCAGTGTTGTCCGGGAATGTTTGGTGCTTGGGTCTGCGCGGTTGTTGATGAGTGAGCACAAGTGAATCTGTGCGGTATTGATGAGTGAGCACAAGTGAATCTGTGCAGTTGTTGATGAATGAGCACAAGTGAATCTGTGCAGTTGTTGATGAATGAGCACAAGTGAGTCTGTGCAGTTGTTGATTAATGAGCACAAGTAAATCTGTGCAGTTGTTGATGAATGAGCACAAGTGAGTCTGTGCAGGTGTTGATGAATAAGCACAAGTGGGTCTGTGCAATTGATTGATGAATGAGCACAAGTGAGTCTGTGCGATGTTGATGAATGAGCACAAGTGAGTCTGTGCAGGTGTTGATGTTGTTCATGTTAATTAGTCCGTGTTGTGGAGCTGATGAACAAACATCTAGTTGTTGAGATCGGTGGTACACTATGGTCAAAGTCAGATGCACAAATGTCTGCAAGTGAGTTAGCAGGTCCAGGTACAAGTGGGTCTGTACTGGTGTTGGTGCGCGTCGTTCGAGTTGATGTGTCCCCAGTCGATCAACGAACGTCCAGTTGTTGAGTATTTAGTCGTGCTTGTGCAGTTGTACTCATTTTGAACTGGTGTGATTTCTTCCATAGTGTTGTCAGTGATGTCCGGAAATGTTTGATGAATGTCCGGGAAGAGTTGGTTGTTCGAGTTGATGTGTCCTCCTGTTTATCAACGAACGTCCAGTTGTTGAAGAGGGTTGGTAGCCCTTGAAGGGTGATGTTGGTGCTTGCTGAGCCTGACTTTTTACAACCAGTATTAAGTCTTGAGGCTTGGTGATGTTCGACATCGTGTGTTGTCTGTTTTCTTTTCTTTTATATATATATTTCCAACACGTGGGTAGAAAGGAAAAAGAAAAGAAAAAAAAAAGTGGAGTCATAATTTGTTTCACACGAGGAATGACGTTTTTGTTTTCGTTTGTTTGAATGTTAGTTTCCACGTAGAGAAAGAATGGCGGCTTCTCTTTCCTTTGTTGTTGAAAAGAAAGAAAAAAAAAATTCGTATTTTCTTCTTTTTTTTTCTGTTTGAATTTTCATTTCCACGTGGTCCGAGAGATAAAAAAATGGCGTTATTTTTTAAAAAAATTTTTATCAACACGTTGTCCGGAAAAAGATGGCGGCATTTTTGAATTTATTTTATCAACACGTGGTCCGGAAAAAGATGACGGCATTTTTGAATTTTTTTTATCAACACGTGGTCACGAAAAAAGATGACGGCATTTTTGAATTTTTTTTATCAACACGTGGTCATGGCAAGGGGTGGCGGCATTTTTTGAATTTTTTTTTTTTTTCTCAACACGTGGTTCACGAAAAAGATGGGCAGCGTGAGCGTTTGTTTTCTTTTGTTTTCTTTTTATCTCCACGTGTTCAAAACAAAGGAAGTGGCGTCTTGTAAGGTCCTTTTGTTCGTCGAAAAAAAGAAAAAAAAAGGATTGGCAAAAGTTTGTCTTTTTCTTTGTATATAATTTTCCGACACGTGTGTAGAGGAAGAAAAGAAGGAAAAAAAATAAAATTGTAATTTGTTTTATACTCGGAGAAAGCCGAGAAATGTTTTTGTTTTTCTTGTTTGGGTATTTCCGCGTGGCCAGGAAAAATGGAGACGGTGGCTTCTTTTCTTTTGTTTGTTTGTATATTTCTACCTCGTGGGTAGAAAAAAAAAGGAAAAAGATGGGTGCGTAATTCGTTTCACCACGAAAGAAAAAACGAGAAATTATTTTTTTTTTTTTTGTTCTAGTACGAAATTAATTACTCCGCCACATACAACAAAGCTTGCACGTCAGGTCACCAATTGTTAGGATCGAGGGTCGTGTTCCCCCGATTATAAACGTGTTCAGTTGAATCAAACAATGTTGCATGCAAAGACAGAGTAATAATTAATAAACAAAATGAGTTAGTTCAAATAAGGTTTATTGAACGTGTGTGTACGTGGAATGGTGAAGTGTGTGATGTATGCATGTGTGTCGATGGAAAAACAGTTCTTGAAAAGGTATAAGAAGAAATGAATCCGGCGTGTGGAAAGTCTTAGAAAGCCGTACATAAAGAAAATGAGTTGAGAAACTCTTACCGTTGTTTTACCACGTGTTGACGGAAGAAACGTGTGTTGGTAGTTAGTATGCCGAGACCAGTCCAAGAGAGAAGCGTGAGACGAAACGCTAGTGTATTAGCGTCGTTCTGTCGAGCAGAGAAGAGTGAAAGAGAGATGGAGCGCTGGTGCCAGCGCACTTCTGCCGATGCTGGTCGGTGAAAAAGAGAGAGAATTTCCGTTTTGCCCCGGGTTTTATAGTCCGAAGGGCAGATAACTCTGGTGTCGCTTTACAGTGCCACCTGTCGGTGAAAAAGCGACACCTACCGGCAAACCGGTGTAGTTATGTTTTGAAAGGAGGAGGTAACTGCTACAAGGACTCCCCCCCAGATTGAAAAATATTGAAAATATTATTCAATATGTACAGTTGTAGATGAGAAGCATTCTTTGTCGGTATGTCTGTTTTGCTGTTGAAGATTAGAAAAAGTAGTGTGCACGCTACTTATTTCTGTTTCTGCATCTGTATTGAATGATTAATCGCAAGTGTGTCTGCGGAATTGAGTGTGCGTAACGCATGTGGATCTGCGTGTTGTTTGGGTCTGCATCAAGTTTGAGTGCAAGTGAATTTGCACTTGTTGGTGGCGTTGTTCATGTTGATTAGTCTGCGTGATGCGGAGCTGATGAACAGGTGTTGAATTGTCAGTGTTGTCCGGGAATGTTTGGTGCTTGGGTCTGCGCGGTTGTTGATGAGTGAGCACAAGTGAATCTGTGCGGTATTGATGAGTGAGCACAAGTGAGTCTGTGCAGTTGTTGATGAATGAGCACAAGTGAATCTGTGCAGTTGTTGATGAATGAGCACAAGTGAGTCTGTGCAGTTGTTGATTAATGAGCACAAGTAAATCTGTGCAGTTGTTGATGAATGAGCACAAGTGAGTCTGTGCAGGTGTTGATGAATAAGCACAAGTGGGTCTGTGCAATTGATTGATGAATGAGCACAAGTGAGTCTGTGCGATGTTGATGAATGAGCACAAGTGAGTCTGTGCAGGTGTTGATGTTGTTCATGTTAATTAGTCCGTGTTGTGGAGCTGATGAACAAACATCTAGTTGTTGAGATCGGTGGTACACTATGGTCAAAGTCAGATGCACAAATGTCTGCAAGTGAGTTAGCAGGTCCAGGTACAAGTGGGTCTGTACTGGTGTTGGTGCGCGTCGTTCGAGTTGATGTGTCCCCAGTCGATCAACGAACGTCCAGTTGTTGAGTATTTAGTCGTGCTTGTGCAGTTGTACTCATTTTGAACTGGTGTGATTTCTTCCATAGTGTTGTCAGTGATGTCCGGAAATGTTTGATGAATGTCCGGGAAGAGTTGGTTGTTCGAGTTGATGTGTCCTCCTGTTTATCAACGAACGTCCAGTTGTTGAAGAGGGTTGGTAGCCCTTGAAGGGTGATGTTGGTGCTTGCTGAGCCTGACTTTTTACAACCAGTATTAAGTCTTGAGGCTTGGTGATGTTCGACATCGTGTGTTGTCTGTTTTCTTTTCTTTTATATATATATTTCCAACACGTGGGTAGAAAGGAAAAAGAAAAGAAAAAAAAAAGTGGAGTCATAATTTGTTTCACACGAGGAATGACGTTTTTGTTTTCGTTTGTTTGAATGTTAGTTTCCACGTAGAGAAAGAATGGCGGCTTCTCTTTCCTTTGTTGTTGAAAAGAAAGAAAAAAAAATTCGTATTTTCTTCTTTTTTTTTCTGTTTGAATTTTCATTTCCACGTGGTCCGAGAGATAAAAAATGGCGTTATTTTTTAAAAAAAATTTTATCAACACGTTGTCCGGAAAAAGATGGCGGCATTTTTGAATTTATTTTATCAACACGTGGTCCGGAAAAAGATGACGGCATTTTTGAATTTTTTTTATCAACACGTGGTCACGAAAAAAGATGACGGCATTTTTGAATTTTTTTTATCAACACGTGGTCATGGCAAGGGGTGGCGGCATTTTTTGAATTTTTTTTTTTTTTCTCAACACGTGGTTCACGAAAAAGATGGGCAGCGTGAGCGTTTGTTTTCTTTTGTTTTCTTTTTATCTCCACGTGTTCAAAACAAAGGAAGTGGCGTCTTGTAAGGTCCTTTTGTTCGTCGAAAAAAAGAAAAAAAAAGGATTGGCAAAAGTTTGTCTTTTTCTTTGTATATAATTTTCCGACACGTGTGTAGAGGAAGAAAAGAAGGAAAAAAAATAAAATTGTAATTTGTTTTATACTCGGAGAAAGCCGAGAAATGTTTTTGTTTTTCTTGTTTGGGTATTTCCGCGTGGCCAGGAAAAATGGAGACGGTGGCTTCTTTTCTTTTGTTTGTTTGTATATTTCTACCTCGTGGGTAGAAAAAAAAAGGAAAAAGATGGGTGCGTAATTCGTTTCACCACGAAAGAAAAAACGAGAAATTATTATTTTTTTTTTGTTCTAGTACGAAATTAATTACTCCGCCACATACAACAAAGCTTGCACGTCAGGTCACCAATTGTTAGGATCGAGGGTCGTGTTCCCCCGATTATAAACGTGTTCAGTTGAATCAAACAATGTTGCATGCAAAGACAGAGTAATAATTAATAAACAAAATGAGTTAGTTCAAATAAGGTTTATTGAACGTGTGTGTACGTGGAATGGTGAAGTGTGTGATGTATGCATGTGTGTCGATGGAAAAACAGTTCTTGAAAAGGTATAAGAAGAAATGAATCCGGCGTGTGGAAAGTCTTAGAAAGCCGTACATAAAGAAAATGAGTTGAGAAACTCTTACCGTTGTTTTACCACGTGTTGACGGAAGAAACGTGTGTTGGTAGTTAGTATGCCGAGACCAGTCCAAGAGAGAAGCGTGAGACGAAACGCTAGTGTATTAGCGTCGTTCTGTCGAGCAGAGAAGAGTGAAAGAGAGATGGAGCGCTGGTGCCAGCGCACTTCTGCCGATGCTGGTCGGTGAAAAAGAGAGAGAATTTCCGTTTTGCCCCGGGTTTTATAGTCCGAAGGGCAGATAACTCTGGTGTCGCTTTACAGTGCCACCTGTCGGTGAAAAAGCGACACCTACCGGCAAACCGGTGTAGTTATGTTTTGAAAGGAGGAGGTAACTGCTACAATATATATATAATGTATTTTTTATGTAATTATTTTTATTGGTGATTGCAGCGTTCGTTGTTTTTTTTTGCTTACTATTATTGCGATTGTCTCACTTCTTAAGTGATTAAGATGCAGAAAATTGCATTATTATTAACTTTATAGGACGTATTTTTCGTTAATATATATTTGTTTATTTATTTTATATGTACATAAAAGTAATCCATAGATTACTTTTATGTACGTATAAAATAAATAAAAATATATAGATAGATAGAGAGAGAGAGAGAGAGAGAGAGAGAGAGAGAAAAGAGATAAAGAGTGAAAGAGAATAATATTACACACCTATTCAAAATTAGGTTTAAAGCTGAAAAAATCCATACAAGAATCGTCCACGTTGACCCATAAAGTAACGGTCTTACGGCGTTGGTTAACAAATTACAGTATTCTGAAATCATGTCTGAAGAAACGAGAACGATCTACCCCCGTGGATTAAATAAATGGTTCAGTTCGAAATTCCAACAATCAGCTAGGTCCCATACATTCACTGTGGAGGTCTCCAGATGCTGGAGAGCCTTCTACTCCGTCAGCTTCTTTCCTCGTGCTGCCGGCATCTGGAACTCCTTCTCTGCTCCCTGTTTCCCCGACGTTACTGACATGCAGAGTTTTAAAACTAATGTAAAGAGACATCTCGCCGCACAGCTATCAACTCAGGATGACACCCAAAACTTCCACGCTAATTCTCAGTAGCCCCTTACGTCTACAGTGGCGTCCTGCCTTGTTTGGGGTGAAATATCTTTAGAAAAAAACATAGTCCGAATAATCTAAATGATGTATAGGAATGATGATATTAAGATGTAGGATTTTATACAGACTGCTGTAAAATTAGTTTACTCGAATGACATAAATCATGGACGACTCCATTTTTCCGGACGGTGAAAGTCTGACATTCGGAAAATTAATGGAGGTCAGTTTGTAATTGCCGTATAGTTCAGGATCAGTAGCATTTAACCTGGAATTAAATGATAGCAAGATTTTTTAGAGTAGCCCTATTTTTTGTGTGACGTAACATATCAACATTCCACAAGTTTTACCTTGTATTTTCTTTTTAAATATGGCGTCAAAGATGACCGCTAAATCCATTAAAATACGCATTGCCCTTGAACCAATTTTCGTACCTGAGGTTTTCCAAGAGTTTTATTAGTATTTAATGAGATTTATAATGTATCGTTTATTGAAATCTGACAACTAGAAAGATAGTATTCTCAAAATTGTTTCCAAATGACCGACTTAAATTTATCTTCATTTGTTAATTTATCCCCCTAAAAACGTTTAAGGATATTACGTTGTCATATTAAATGTGCTGAATAACATCAATCAATTAATCACTACAGCAACTACAACTACCTATAAAATATAGAGGGATATTTTATCGAGGTTAGACTCTTCTAGACCCATCATATTCTGACTATGTCCATGCACATTAACAGAGTTACGTCGTGAAGGGTGTGACTTTTCGCCACGCATGAGACGTCATTCATCATAAAGATGCTGAACTACAGGCTGCTGCTGCTGCTGCTACAAGAAAAGCGGAAGATGCCGAAACGTCCACAGCTACATCACCACTACAACCAACTTTACAACTAGACGTCACTATCCATTGAGCAACAACTTATAACGTGTCAACGAGAGACGATCGCTGTAAACTGTCAACGAGATGATTACGGGCTATCCAGTGGGGATCGAAGAACTCCCCACTCATGTTGCAACGAAACTCCTAATTTAACGCAACGTTCACTGTCAAAATTTTGTTAAAAACGGTATTTTCCACATAGGGTTAGAGTAAGCAGAGAATTGGAAAATTCCATTAGAAGTTAAAAGAGTAGAAATAGAGTTCGGGTACAGGAAGTTGCGTCATGGACAGGAAGTTCTAAGTGACACGTAGTGATGAAGAGAGAATCGTTTTATTTTGGCAGGTGAACTGGTTGGGTTTGGTCACCTTTTTCAAAGTTCTGCAATTTTTTACTCCCTCTTCACAGGAATCAGACGATAGGAAGCTTACACAATGTGTAACTCTACAATTCTGTAAAAGAATAAAACATCAAAGAGCGTGACGCCATTGAGCGCATATGTTGTTGACGTTTTTATATTTGTAACATTATTATAGAATCAAACAAAAGTGAAAGACACCACTACGACCAACTTTACAACTAGACGTCACTATCAATTGAGCAACTACTTACAACGTGTCAACTCTCAATTAGATGATTACAAGCTATCTAGTGGGGATCGAAGAACTCCCCACACATGCTACAACATAACTTCTAATTTCACGCAACGTTCATTGTCCTGGGAGAAATAGAGTAGTCCATGAATAAATCTATGTTTTTATTTAATTGAGAAAGTATTGATATAAGTCAACGCCGATAATCCCATGTGACGATTATTGTATGCGAACTGGTATTAGGGGGTGGGGATCATAGAGACAGATCGATGGCAGGGAATCACAAACATTGCTTCGAGCAAATAACTCGAAACAGGAAAATGAATCGTCGTGCAGGAAGGGAACAAGTGCTATTGACAGAATAAAAATAAAAAATAAATAAACACATGAACTTCATACAAATGGATCAATGAGCAGATGGGAATATATATATATATATATATATATATATATATATATATATATATATATATATATATATATATATATATATATATATATATATATATATATATTAACAACGGTGAGCATATCTAGATGGATGGACGGAGAGATTATTAGATATAATTGATTTCAAACTTCTATTTTTGTTGTTGTTATTTATTTCGGCCATGAGTTTGACTTCAAATTGATGACATTGGCATTTCTACCAATGGCGGCCCGAAAACCGACAAATTCTCTCGCGTTTTTTTTTTCTTTTGTCATCTTTGTTTCTACTATCCCCAAACGATACTGCAAGAACATGTTCTTCTATTCTTACTTCTACTTCTTCTTCGTTTTCCTCCTCTTCCTCTTTTATTTCTTCTTCTTCTTCTTCCTCTTCCTCCTCCTCCTCCTCCTCCTCTTCTTCTTCCTCTTCTTCTTTTTCTTCTTCTTCTTCTTCTTCTTCTCCTCCTCCTCCTCCTTGTTTCACTGTCTTCCAAATTCTGTACGTTTTTTGGTCCTTACCCCTTCCCCTCATCCTCTCACCATAGTTTTTGTTCTTTTGTTCTTTTTTTCATTTCCTTCTTCAATCCTTATTACCTTTTCCTCTTACGCTTCTTATCCCGTCCACTCTTCTTAATCTTTTGTTTTTCTTC